>JABFQA010000284.1:0-22384 GCA_022817065.1 Probaryconus sp. ZL-2020
TTTTTTTTTTTTTCAGACTTGCCTTTATGTGATATCAAATCTTTTTGTTTTTTGGTTTTGGTAGATAAATGAAAAAAATCTTGCCGAACCCTTTACAATTTCATTGTAATTTTGGGTAATATAAACATTTCTTGTAAAGTTCATATCTTGTGAAATTAGTAATTTAAAAATTCATTTGGAACAGTTTCAAAACCGAATTAAACCTAACACCGTAAACCGTGTCTTTAAAATATATAAAACCGAAACCTAACCGAAACCAAAATATTTAACTAACCGACACCGGAATGTTACTTTATTCGGTTTCATGCCTTGGTTGATTCAACACAATAATTTTTCTTGGTGTAAACTTAATGATTATTTCAATAATTAATGATTTGATTGAATTTAATGATTTCCTTATTACATTAATTCTGGACAACAAATTTGTCAAATCGAAACCTCTCTTTCAGTTAACTCAAAATAATACTACTGGAAAAAACCAATCGTTCACCTAATCAGTAAAAAAATTTGTTTAGACATTTTCAAATATCTACGTTCCTGAGATAGGGCATGATTTCCGTAAAAATATAAATGTTTTACAAGAAATTTTAAAAAATTAGAAAATTAACCTTCAACTTAAATAGAATGCATGCAAATTTTAAGGATGAATTAGACGTACAATCACGACTAATTAGACGTACAAGACGACATATATAAAAACTATGTTAAAACTAAAAACTTTTAATTATTATAACTTTGTTACAAAACTCTAAATCATTGTTACATTTAGCACAATGCGTTTTTACACCGAAAACAACAGAAACAAAATTTTGATTGTCTGACATTATTTTCAATATACGTCCAATCATCCTTAACGAAAACAAGAATCAGTTCAATTTTTATTTGATTACTGTTTTTTTTAAATAAACATTTATAAGCCATAATTCTAAATCGAGCTTATACTGCAATCGTTCACATGTGACGTATCAAAATATTTATAATATTATATACTGACCTGTTACGATATGATTTCTTCAGGGAAAGCCGCCTTTGAGATGGATTGCGTGCTTTTATTTTCCACAATTTTCGATTTCCCATTGCTAGTTGATGGTTAATCGATCAGTCACTTTTTAAAACTATTCGCTTCCAATATAAATACTTTATCGTAGTATACAACAAAGCACTTCTGATCTAAGAAGCAGAGTTTACTTGATTGTTGATCGCTATCCTACAAATAATCCCCTCCTCATACGTATGGACGAAGCGTCTGGTAGCTCTGCTTCTAACATCTAAGCGCTGTATTACCCAGTTTAAAAAAAATGTGTTTGAAAGTAAACATTTATTAATGATAAATGAAACTTTTCTTCGTGTTTGTCAATATAAATAATAATCGTTACGTACTATTTCTTTCAAAAAAAAATTATTTAATTTAATTTAATGTTTCGTTTTCAATTAATTGCGCCCGAAAAGTTTAAACGATTAAACACATTTAGTATGTTGTATAATTATATACAATAGTTTTTTTTTTATTAAGAAATTTTACGGTTGAGATATTATTATTATCGATAAAACTGTTATTTCAAAGTGTAAAGGGTATGAGGTATATATTTTAAGCACTTTCCATTGTTGTAAAACGTTAAATTATTTTTTATGCAACTTCTTATTTCTGTATAAACGTGTGATTTTTGTGTAATTCATTACAATATCACATTTTGAATTTTTATGTTTTTTTATCTGCGAAATAGTTTTTCAAATCACTCTTTGAAGAGAAGGAACTTAGGTACAACCGAAATATTAATTCCAATTTTATCCTTCATACAATTAGTTTATTTATCTTTCATTAAACATTCACAAATAGAAATGAACAATGTATTAGAAAAGTCAATATATAATATAAAAATAAGAATTATATATTGTTATGTAATTTGTTACATTTCATTTTCAATATTATATGAAATCGTCATAATTCAGTATTGTCGGCGTCAATTGTCTTATAACGCATACGAAACCGTATGAAAATCGTAGCCAATCAGTAAACGAGAATCGTGCGTCGGTTACACTTGCTTGCGATTTGTTTGAGTAATCAACGCTGAGCCAATAGTTGCGCAACGCAGTGTATCAAACAAAGCCCGAACGCCGACAACAACAGACTTGCAATGGTTCTAATAAAGTGTAAGTAAAATAAGCAATGTTTTATTAATTTACTCTGTACAATAAAAATATTTTAAACATATTTCTTTTTTAATGTACTGTTTGTATTGTCTTTTTGTCTAAAATTCTGAATGAATTAAATAATTCGTCTAATCATTTTAAGATACGCCACGTGGACACAGCGTTCTATTTGGTTAATTATTGTTTTTTTCTTTTGTATTCTAACTGAAATGCTAAAAACTATTTCTTTCTTTCTTTCTTTCTTTTTCATTTCTTCTCGTACTATTTTGCACTGTAAAGGTAAAAAATATGTGTCAGTATGGATTTACAGTGTGACAAAAATGATAATTAAATATGTTTCTATAATAAAAATATAATATTTTCAGGAAAGTATAATTTATAGAATATAATTCAGATTTTCAGGAAATTCTTGAATTACCATCTGAAGCTTATTTTCTACAAAATTATAGTTTTCGTTATTTAATTTTATTCGTATTTAAACTAAATAAATAATGAAACTAAAAAAAAAATTATTAAGAATAACGTTTACTTTTTAATTAATTTATAATTGCAAACAGCTCATTGTGCGAAACGGAAACCACCGCTGAAACGTACGATGCCTACACAATCACGGGGGAAAAAAAATAAGGAAAAAAAGCAGACTTCGACATCCACGCCAGTCTTGGTGACAACTCAGCCACAAGTTAACGAGTTGGTGGTTCCAATGACAACCGAATCAGCAGCGCCAGTGGTGCCTACACAAGCTTCAACGCTGCATGGACCGGCTGCATTGTCCATAACCTCTGCATCACATTCGCTGATGCAGTTATTCGCAGCATTTGTACAGCAGTCATTGCCGCCAGCTGCAGAGGTTCCAATGCCAGGACCGTCTGTGCCGGTACAAGGACTGTATGCAACGCCCACAAACAGTTCACCACATTCAGTAGGGCCGACTTCAGTGCTACCATCGCAAGGGTCGTCTGTGATGCCCACGACCAGTTCAGCAACTTCTGTGCCGCCGGCAACAATGCTTCCTTTACAAGAACCATCTTCATCGTTTACAACCAGCTCACCACTTCAAACAGCGTCCACCGCAGTAGCACCATTACATGGACTAGCTGCATCACTTACAGCAGCTACATCGCCTACATTATCGTCTGCAGCAGAAGGACCATTACTGTCTGTAACAACCGGAACTAATTCACCGCAGTCAGTAGCGTCTACAACAGTGGTACCAGCGCAAGAGTCTGTGATGCCCACAACCAGTTCAGCAGCTATTGTGCCACCGGAAGTAATGCAACCAGTATTAGAACCGTCTTCGTTGCCAAAAACTAATTCACCGCTTACAACAGCGACTAATGCAGTAGCAGCAATTCCAGGACCGTCTGTGCCGCACACAACCAATGCACCATCCATAATCATACCAAAAACGACACCAGTGCAAGGACCGTCTACACTGTCTGCAATCAGTTCACCGCAGTCAGTAGCGTCTGAAAGAGTAGCACCAGTGCAAGGATCGTCTGTGATGCCCACGACCAGTTCAATAGCTACTTTGCCGCCGTCAATAGTGCTACCAGTTCAAAAACTTTCTTCGTCGCCCACAACTAGTTCAGCACTTACAACAACGCCTAATGCAGTAGCTGCAATGCCAGGACCGTCTGTGCCGCACACAACTAGTCCACCATCCATAATCGTGCCAAAAACGACACCGGTGCAAGGGCCGTCTACAATGTCTACAATCAGTTCACCACAGTCAGTAACGTCTGAAACAGTAGTACCAGTGCAAGGGTCGTCCGTGATGCCCATGACCAGTTCAGCAACTTCTGTGCCGCCGGCAACAGTGCTTTCAGTAGAAGAACCATATTCGTCGCCCATAACCAGTTCACCAGCTGAAATAGCGCGAACTGCATTAACTCCAATACAAGGATTGTCTACGACGCTTACAACTACTATATTGCCTACATTGCCGCCTGCATCAAACGTACTAGTGCGAGAGCCGTCTGTGTCGCTCTCAACAAGTTTAGCATCTTCCGTAGCGCCTGCGGCAGTGGTACAAGCGCAAACACCATCTGCGTTGCCTTTAACCAGCCCAGCAGTATCCCGTACAGAAGAGTCATTAGTACAACGACAAGCCATTCAGGAGACATGCACTGCACCACTAACAGAAACACTGATGTCAGGACCATCGTCATTGACAAATGCAATGATCAAGGGAAAGCCCAAAAAACAGGAAAATATAAGAAAAATTTACAGAAGGTAATTGTAGATCATGTACAATAACAATGCAATCACTCTGTGCAAACTCTATTCTTTTAGTCAATAGTTTAGCTTCTAGCTCTCAATTTGTCTGAAAATATTGTTTGAAGATCTTCTTTAATTCTTGAAATATACCCTGCAAAAAATAATGCAATACAAATAAAAAAATCAATTTTAAAACTGAATTCTGAAATGTTTATGAAATTGAATTAAATCTCGTTAAAAGGTATAATGTACAACTTTTTTTCCTCCATTAGAAATTGACCAATTTTTTAGTTCTTATACCCTGAAGTAATTAAAGATAAGAAAAAATAAAAAAAGTAAATTCGTGATTTTGATAAAATGGAATTCAGTCTCTATATATTCATTATATTCTACTTATTTTTGTTTCAGGGTAAGTTTGTAAAATAATTGATATTGTTACTTGTTCGTCTTCAGTTACATTAGCGAGTTGTACATGAACAGTATGCTTAGGAAACATTTCTGTGTCAGATGACTTCCTTTTTTTACTTAAATTGCTTTCGTCAAATAAAAATATTCCCTTTCAGTTCTATCGAATGTTAAGGCTTGATGTTTTTTTATTGCAATAAATATCGAACTAAGCAATAATAATATTAATTAGTTTCAAAATTAACAAATATTTAAACAATTACAAAATTACGAATTAATAGTTACATGTAACATTGCACTGATTAACAAATAATTATAAGTATGAAAAGTGTATGTAAAAAAATATTATCTTAGAGTGATTATATTTTGCAATTGAAATCACAATACACTGAGTATCTAATTGTATAGCCCTCTTGAAAAATTTTCAACAAAACTTTACTGGTCTTATCTACCCTATTAGCATCATTAGTATTAATGATATGATTACATATTAATAATATATATTTCGTATTATATATATTAGTATTATTTTTAAATTATTTGTATAGTGTAATACATTATTAAATATTCAATTTCTTTTTCAGAGAATGTCCAAAGTGTTCAAAGAGGAATTGATGCGCTTTTCAAGGCCAGTACCAGAACCTTATGCCGTTTCAGTTGTCGGACAGCCTCCTAGTAACCCTCCCATACCAGTGTATAATTCATCATACACTGTAACTTACACTGCACCGTACAATGGTGTGTACAATTCACCGTATCATCCGAACGTGAACCCCCCCTTACAAACAACCCCCCTCATAACTACATCACAATTCCTCCCGCGTATCAACCTTCCACTCTATATCAACCCGCACAACCCGCATTTTCTTATCCTCCCCCACAACTCCAAAATGTTTACGTTGCCCCAAATCCTGGTTCTTGGTGCAATCCTGCACAACCCTCCAACGTGTACATATCGGAATATCCATCAGCTATAGATCGAAGAAACTATGCGCCATACAGTTATGAATATAGACCACCAAATCCATATGGTCGCTATTAATAATTTTTTATAAGCATAATTGAATGAAACGTTATAGAATCATTACCATAAATTCTGGTGGAAAAGACCTTAAGATATAAATAAATGTGAAAATATAAAAAAATGCAGGAAATTACTATTCTTATGATTTTTTATTTTCGTTTTGTTTTCTTTTTTGTCAAGCTATAAAAATTACTGAAAAATACAGAAGAAAGTACTACATTATGGTAATTGTTATTTTACGGTCTATTTTGACAGAATTTATATTATAAAAATTCTATAAACGTTTTCTCACTTCTATACATAAAGATTTGATAGTTTCTTTTAATCAAAAAATTCAATCTTGATATTCTTTAAGTTTCTAATAAGTATTTATACGAGTTATTATTTCTTTAAGTATTTATACGAATGTATAATACATTAAGATTGAAAATGTTGATTTAATCAAAAATCGTTCGTTTTATTTTTCTTCAATTGTTATGTAATTATAACAAATAAAAATCATATTTTCAGAAATTTCAGAAATAAAGGAAATTATTCACTTATAACAAACAATTTCGTATTTATTTTGAAAACCCTTTCATTGTTATAACAAAAAGAAAATACAATATTAGCAAATGAATAACATGCTGCATCTGTCATACATATCAATTGTTACATAATTAATTTCTATTAAAGAAATTATTATGTATTACATGAATTCATAACAAATGAATTATGATTCCACCAAATAGAATGCCCTTGTTTTTAAAATGTAATTATTATAAATTTATGTTTATAAGATTTTAATTATAATTATTTTTTAAATATTTTAAATTATTTGAAATGTGTCTAGTTGTTGAATTTTCGCGCGTCGCACGAGCATGCGCGCAACCTGTGTACCAAGCTACATTTCAAACACGCGTTGACTGTTGTTGTGGTATTCACATGTTTCACTCGCGAGTTGCAGTATTTATTTTTAAAGTTAAAAATTTGTTTATTTAACCGTCTTAATGTGCTTTATGACAGCGAAATTGTTTAGTGTAATGTCATTAAGAAAAATTATTAATTGCTAAGTGACGTTTCTTTTTATTGATTTATTGAAGGTGATTAAGTTCTTAACCAACATAACCTATGAAGTTTTCATTTGAACCGGAGAACTGTAAATTGGAAACAAATTCCAGCAACGCTTTGACAACGACAAGTGGCAATAGTTTAACGGCAATACCTTTGGAAAAAAGTCAGTTTGATAATAAGTTGAATAAATCTAGAACGGTTAATAGTTTGAATGTACAAAGAACGCCAAGTCCCAGGAGAAGAGCAAGTTCTGGGGGAACGACGAAGAAGAGTGATAACAAGGCGAAGAAGAAGTATAGCAAGAGTATGTCGAAGATAAGTGATATTTTTGCGATTTGTTCGGATGGAAATAACCCCCAAAAACACAAAATGTCAGAAACGTTCATTGAACGTAACATTTACGTTTAATAAACGTAGAAATGTCCGCAAACGTTTAATGAACGTTCAGTAAACGTTTCTGAACGTTTCTGTGTTGTTAGGGACATTACTGTGGTAGTTAGTGAAAATGTGAAATCAATTCCTAGAAATAAAAGCATGGATGATTTGAGAATGAACTGTTTGGAGATTCAGGACGATAGGTTGTTGACGTTACAAAGTCCAGCTAAATGTCATGTCTGAAGAGTCATTGGAATCTAAGAGTAACGTACTTCGCTCTCGCGCAGAATTCTAAGATAATGTTTAACTCAAAAAATTATTTTATATGTATAAAATACTCGAATTAAAATCTCTTTCTTTATTTAATATTACAGGACAATAACGTAAAAGTGCCACTTTTCAGCGTTTCCATATAAAATTCGTTGCTAGGCGAATGCTAAAAAAAGAAAAGTCAATCACTCAGTTATTTGACGAATTAACAATTTCACGACTTCGAGACAGCTTCGACGAACGAGAGCAGTACTTTGAAACATTGCTTAACTGAAAGTTGAACTCCAAAATGAGAGAAGGTGCTAAAAATTGCGTCGTGTTTAATGGTGGCTTTGCTGAACAAAGGCTTATTTTTAAGCGCATCTATTTCTCTTATTGGCTATTTTGAATGGATACATTTAAAAATCAATGCAAGAAAAGAAAAATATTAAGGACTTGCAAGACATTTCTGCAAAGGTACCTGAATGTAATATTTATAAAATTAATGATTAAAATATAAAAATATGTATAAAATAAATAATTCTTTATGTTTAAAACTTTTTATTTTTAGTTAATCGAATCATGTTCGCACATTGTTGGAGCATGCTTGGAACAAACTACGTGGTTACGAAGAAATTTAACAGTAAAAAAAGATGTAGTAAGAGATGTAATAGTAAGAAAATAGGATTTGTTAATGTTTCTTTGAAATATTAATTTCTAATATGATGAAATAATTATAAATATATATATTTTCTAAAATGTAGATTCTAAGTAATACCTGTTGCAGGTGAAATAATATGCTCATCGATGGAGTAGTCAGGAATGGAACAATCATCAATGAATTTAAATCTTCCTGGGAGAATCATCCAATCTTCATCGTGGGAGTAATTATCAACGTATTTAACATGAAGTGCCAACGTATCTAACATCAACGTATTTAACATATCATGGTATATGTGGTATACATATATATGGTAATATTCATTGCAAGTTTTTGTTTTGCTTAACCGATTGTCACTCGAACGGCAAAAATCGACGTAGGAATGAGAGAGCTGTGCATGTATGTGTGCGGCCAACGAGAGCCAATAAGAGGCATCTCCGATTTACTTTCTTCGTCATGAAAACGAAGAACGTGAGTCACGTGTCCGTCAGTGTTTACTAACACATTTGACGCGAAGTATCTGTGTATTTTGGCAGGTTACGCCTTCGAGTGACAATGGGTTAATCTTAATCTAAAAGTTAATCTTTTTATCATCTTTTTTTTAATTTTTTTTTTCCTGTAATATAAAATAATATGCATGTAGCTGAAATAAAAGATTGTTCACTATTACGTGAACTGGTTACACTTGGCAAAATTGTAACTTAATCTTTTTTATTTTTATTTACAAATTATTTTTTATAATCTAAAATAATGCATGCAGCTGAAATAAAAGATTGTTCACTATTACGTGAACTGGTTACACTTGGCAAAATTGTAACTTAATCTTTTTTATTTTTATTTAAAAATTATTTTTTTATAATTCAGCTTAAAGGTTATTAAATGTAACTTGAACTGTTAACAGTGTTATGAACTGATACCATAATCTTACAGTTTTATAGGTGTAATATAGCTATAACTATTTTTTGCATGATCTTAAATGAAAGTCTTTCAATTAAGTGAAGTGGTTTCATTTTTATTAACTGATGCCTGATCCTTCAAATTGATGATAGTTAACTATTTTTAAAATTTTATCAACTGAACATCGTTTACATTTCAGTGAATTTATTTCAGTTATTATAACTGAAACATTATCTTGTACAGTAGTATGTAATTTTTTTTTTAATGCAGTCAAAGGATCATTCACTTTAACGTGAATTAGTTTCATTTTCATACAAGGGGAACCTGATCTTTGATATTTTCCAGTGCGAATTTGTTACATGTTGTTACTGAAAGGTAGTTTACTGTAAAGTGAACTGGTTGTTTCAGTTATAATTGAAACATTATTCCTGTCAGTAGCATCTGAATCTTGTTTATAATGAATATATTTTTATAAAAAGGTGGAATCTGATCCTTGTTCATAGCTATGCCTTTTTCATATGTTGTTTATAATAAAGTAGGTCAGTAGGAAGGAAGGAAGGAAGGTAATTTACTATAAATTAAATTGGTTTCAATTATACAAACTGAAACCTACTCCTTCCTATTACAATACACTTGTTCTGTTTTCAGTATAACTTTTATATGACTTTTTACGAGGTTTTGCAATTGCAACTGCAATTGCACTGAACCTCGTTGATATTTTTAGCACGAATCATCAGAACGCAAATTTCTTTGAATTGAAGTATGTATTGAATTTAATGTAGAAAATGAAAAGAAAAAAAATTTCAGGATGCTGCTAACGACAAAGAATATATTATATTCTTTACGAATAATTATTTTTTACAATAATTAGTAATAATTAAATATCATTACCATAATAATTAATTTAAAACAATTATTTCGATCTTATTTCAAAAATTCAAAAATATATTATACGATATTTATTATCGTACAATATATAAGAAATAACACAGATATTCCATGAATAAGATTTTGTTTTTTTGGGGGGAGGGCAAATTCTACTGGGAATTTTTTATTTTATGTTTAGTTCGTCCAGTGCTCTAAAATGAAAAAATCACATAGCAGAATTTGGATGTAGTGAAAATTTCGACCTGGTGCATCCCAGGGTATCGAATTTCCACAGGAAATTTTTTATTTCAAATATTTCCTTCGTCCAGTGCTTTACAGTGAAAAAAAAAAAAAATAAAACAGCACAGTATTTGGATGTAGTGAAAATTTCGACCTGGTGTACTCTAGGATTTCGAAATTCTACAGGGAATTTTTTATTTTCTGTTTATTTCGTTCAGTTCTCTAAAATGAAAAATTCACATAGCAGAATTTGGATGTAGTGAAAATTTTGACCTGGTGCATCCCGGGGTATCGAAATTCCACAGGAAATGTATTTTTTAAAATATTTCCTTCGTCCAGTGCTTTACAGTGAACAAAAAAAAAATAAAACTGCACAGTATTTGGATGTAGTGAAAATTTCGACCTGGTGTACTCTAGGATTTCGAAATTCTGCGGGGAATTTTTTATTTTCTGTTTATTACATCCAGTTCTCTAAAATATAAAATTCACATAGCAGAATTTGGATGTAGTGAAAATTTCGACCTGGTGCATCCCAGGGTATCGAAATTCCACAGGAAATTTATTATTTCAAATATTTCCTTTCTTCAGTGCTCTAAAATGAAAAAATCATAGTTCAGAATTTGGATGTAGTGAAAATTTCGACCTGGTGCATGCCAGGATGTCGAAATTCCACAAAAGCATTTTTATTTACTGAAAATGCATCTTCATTTTTAGATTACTGAATTAAACATTTTTAATTTATAAAATTATAATATATAATACATATATATATAAATATACATATTAGTGACATCTATGTTTTTTTTTTTAACTTTATTTATATCAATAATTACCGACCGAGCATGTGAACTTCGTTTCATTCGAAAATCGTCTTATACATCACCTTAAGACATGATAACGAGTGTGCAAACCTCATACCAAGGGCGAACCTTCCCTACAAGCTACTCAGTCCACCTGTAGTTTCATCTTCCCATTATGACATGAAGCCGACCACTCTTATTACAGTCATTCAATCATTCTTACATATTAAATCTTACATTTATTTACAAAATTACATTCATTCATAATTCTAATATAATACTAATATAATTCTTATCATACTAATTATAATATTATTTACAAAATTGAACTACCAAGCAGATCTTTTCACTTTTTTGGACTTATTTTCATTATTTAGAAAATCTTGGTCCAAAGATTCAGATTTTGCTGGCAATTCACCCGCTGCTATGGCTAGCTGTTCATAATGATCAGCCATTTCCTTCTCCATTAGACAGTTGTTTAGTCTAATTTCACCGTTACTGTTTCGTTTGTTGGCAATGGTAGAAACAGTAAGACTGTCCAAAGCGATCGTGGTATCATCAATTTCCATTTTAGTAATTCTTTGATCACATCTGGGCTGAATATTAGGAATCGGAGCAATTTTCCGTCCACGTTTTCCAGCCTTTAAAATTCGTCTAGGTGGATTTCTGTATGTTTGAGTAATGCTATCATAGCGATAGTAGGCATTAATTTGGTCGTTAATAGAATCCAGCATTTCAAGTTCAGATTTTAATTGAATAGATGGATCAACGTGCTCACAAAATGATTCGTCATCTGAGGAATCTGTTAAAATAATAAAAAGATTAGTATTTAATGTCTGATTCAATAGAATTTCAATGCCTTAGTTCTAATTCACGGGCAAAGCCACCTGCAGAAAGTAGATGAAACTAGGTAACCATACCTATGATTCATCTAGATCTTTCTAGAAAACTTTGATCATGAAACCATGCGGATATGTTAGTTTCTTCATTAATAATTATATTATAATTGATAACTCACCATCACTGATGTTGATGATCACACGAGACTTATAATTGGAGAAGGCCATGTTAATTTGAGGTTAATCTGAAACAATCATTTGAAAAAATAATATAAAAACTTATCCTTTTATAGATAATATAATATTCTTGATATTTAAGAATACAAAATGTACTCACCTTGATAAAATAAGATTGTAAAATTTAGTATACTTTAAAAAACTGACGAAATACTGTTAAACAAATCACGTGCGCAAAAACAGAGAGTAACAGAATAACGTCTTGGTTAGAAAATCGGTAAAATCGCACTGAAGACAAAGTAAGAAACGGATGCATAAGAGTACCTCAACAGCTGCTGCAGCGCTCCCCACTCCAATTTTTGTTCATGCTCCCCACACTTCTTATCAGAAGTCACGGTCAATTATTTGAGGAATTTCGTTCTTTCACGTCCGCCAATACCTAGAAACAGATAATACCTGGAAATTGTATAATAAATCATACAATTTTGAACAATTGTTCACTAATTGAAGACCAGCATGCAAGAATGTGTTTTGCGCTCGAGGCTGACCCCTCCCGCTCATCGAAACGCCACTGAGTCGACGTGCGCGAACTTCACCCACTATAATTCGCGCACGTCTATTCAGTGGCGTTTCGATGAGCGATAAGGGTCAACGAAGAGCGCAAAAAAAAAAAGAAAAATTCTTGCATGCTGGTCATCAATTTTAATTATTCAAGTTCAAGCACTAATATACAGATTTAATTTACACGTTTAATTTGATTTCTAAGCTCATTTACTATTATCTTCAAGGTTTTTAATTTTCAATCCGTTTAAAAAAGTGATTTTTAAAACATTATTTCATGGTAATCATTTATTTATAAAAGTATGTGTATTATGATCTCAATACACTTGTAACTTAAATGCTCGATTTCATATGGCTCTAAATTACTTTACGGAGCACTTTATAAACCTCTCACATTTATTACAATTTCATGATAATTTTCGTATTTAAACCCACTTTACGTGACAGACCTTTCACGAAGGTCAAATGTTACTCACTGTAACGTGGGTTTAGATTAATTTTACTGTAAGAGTAGCTCTTAAGCGAAACTCAAAGAGAAACAAATCTAATCTCCAAACTGACATGTTGTTATTTTCAAGGAACAAAGGAAAGGAAAGCGATTTCCGAAATGCCCAGGCAATGGTTCATCAAAGACTCAGTCAAGTGTTTTCATTAAATTTTCAAATCAATTATCTTTTACAACGCTTAAAGTCTAAATGAATTTTCTCGTTTACATTGTTTTAAAAGTTACCGGCATAAAATAGTGTAAAGTAAATTTTTTAACACTTCAATTTATAATGGCAACAAGATTTTTATTACAACGTTAAATGAAGCTTGTCACAAATGACATTATAAATTCAAATTCAAATTCAGTCTCATCAAAACAGATACTTCCATAGACGAGAGTAAATGTTAAAAAAATGTATTCGTTGTTCCAACAAAATTTTTTTTAAATGTTCATTATAATATTGCTTTTTTATAAAAAAAAAAAAAACAAAAAATGCAAAGATGATCTTTTGAAATGCAAATAATGTAACATATTTTCTAATTACGGCATGGCTACGTAATTGCGTTATGTTTAATTACTACTAAATGAATTTATTGATTATTTAAAGGTCATTAACGGTAATTGATGTAAGTGTAAATTCGATTACATTATTACGTGTAAAATGAATTTAAAAGAGAATAGATAAGAATTAAGTTTGATTGTTAATAGATACTTTTATAGCCGCTTGTAAATTTGAAATTACAGATACATGCGTTGAAAAATTTCCGAAATATAATTCATAAATGCGTTCTGGGTACGCAAAGGCGAGTTGGTTCTGCAAACTCTGAAAAGGCAATCACAAGTGCTATTACTAATCCTACTATGTCTTCTACTTTGTTGTCCAGTTGTATAAATAAGTTTTAAGATGAGTATTAGTATTAAGTATTATTGATAAATATTTGTTAAAGTGTGGATTAAGCGTTCAACGAAATCTTCACTGATGATCTTTACAAATTCTTCAGAAACCATTTTCTTATTTATTATAAATAAGAAATAAATTCACAGTAGTGAAAAAATCTAAAAATATTTTCTGATGTGAGAGATATAATTTCGGCTGTGAAATTTGTCATGCCAGAAAAAAAAAAGATGAAATTCTGGTTTTTATTACTTGTGTGTCAACTCAATGTTATTAACAACGAGATTGAGATTTGTATTAGGAAAATTAATTTGGAAATGTTTGAGATGAATTTAAAATAACGTCGGCGTAGATAGTGTAGTGTAGTTTTAACATCTCAACGCGAAAGTATTTCACATCAAGTACCTTGAATAACGTGGTATCGCGAATAATTGTACACTTCGTTGAATACACATCTTTGTAACAGTTTTTTCAGCAAATTGTTATGTATATACACAAAAGGTTGCTATCAACGCAAATAATAGATGCACAAATAATTCCGATGAGAATATTTGTATATTTCAATGTTCGACAATTCGTATTGTTATTTGCTTTCAGGAGGTTTCGAGTACAAAATCATTTGAATATGGTTTTCGTAGTTTTTACGTCTATACATTTTTAAATAATTTGGCGCAAAGTTATTGATGTACATTTATCACATTTAGGTAATTCATCAAATAAATATTTAAAAAGTTTCTATTATAATTTCATTTCTGACCTTTTACAGCGCGATTGTTAACCGTCGGGTACGTCGATTTTGTCAACACGGAAATGTAAAAACATAGTACTGGTGGCAATAAAATACCCATATACAGCCTTATATTCAATTGTAGAACTGAAGAGATAAGAATAAGAAAATTGTAGGTGATTATTATTAATTGTTACTGAATGTAAATCAATAACTACAAATACTTTTTTTTTTATTATTATTATTTTAATGTAATAATTATCATATATACATAAACTTATTTTATAATTTATTTATAATACATTTCGGAATATTGTCCTTAAGACATGATAACGAGTGTGCAAACCTCATACCAAGGGCGAACCTTCCCTACAAGCTACTTAGTCCACCAGTTTCATCTTCCTATTATGACATGAAGCCGACCACTCTTATTACAGGAATGAAATCACGATCCTATGCTTGCCTAAGCTTAGCTTGACTTTTGCTTGGCTTGAACATGGCTTCACTTCGCCTTGACATTCGCTTAACTTTTCCTTCAGAATTTCTTCAAATTTACTTGAGATTTCTCAGCGTTTTTAAGTTGACTGTACCTTGAATTGCCACCATTTCAATTAGTTTGTCGACAGTGATGCCAATAATAGGACTTAACAATTTTTGTATGTGTTCTGAAACTAACTGATTGTATTGTGTCAATGAGATATATTAATTTTAATTACATTAAACAAAGAAACACTGACATTTTTGGTAAATACAACAAGTTTTAGAACATAAACTATTTGTGTTACTTTTCTAATTTAAAAGTTGCACAAGAAAATTATTTATTAAACTATTCTTAAATTTTTGAATTTTATTTAATAAAAATTTCAGAAATAGTATTATATAAAGAAAATACAGATATTTATATATAAATTAATTAATAAAGTATATATTTTTGGATAAAACTGCTTCTCATTTAAAACTAAAAGTAAGTATAAGTGTAATACATGTTTAACAGTAGTTTAATCCTGTATAATTTGAACAATTTAAATGTAATATAATTATAATAATTAACCCTCAAAAGGTCAACGTATTTTCGATCAACGGGAAGGGACGACCAGGGTCGTTTTTGTCCAGTGTTAATTTTACTATTTAAAAGGAGAGGGGGTGGTTTCAAATAATTTGTGAATATTTGTGGAAGTATCTAGCAGTATTCACATAAAAATGTATGTGAATTAATTGAGTAATTTATTTGTTATTTCATAAAATTTACTTAATAAATCAATATTTACTAATAACAATTTTTGCATTTTATAGATGTTACCCATTTTGCTAGCTTTACAGGATCAGGAAGAACAAGATGAATTTCATGAAATTGAACGATATCAGTATCGTCAATTACAATTATTAACTCGTGTTCTGAGAGATTCTTCTGATCCTTTTTACTTTCCAAATAGAAAGTTTATTGCAGAATTCCGTCTCAGTAAATATCTTGTGAGATATTTAATACATGAACTTGGCGAGGTTCTTCCTCCTACGAGATCAGATTCAATCCCTTTAGAAATAGAAATATTTGCAACTCTGGGATTTCTTGCAACAGGGACATACCAAAGAGTTTCAGGGTCAATCTTTTATTTGTCCATGTCTCAAGCGAGTATGTCAAAAATTCTGCACAAAATAATAGATGCTATGTACGGGTATGTTATTTCAAAAATATTATTAATATTTCAATTTGTGAAATTATTAATTTTGTCTTTGTAAGATGATATGGATATATTTCTAGGTATTTAGTTGATCAATGGATAATTTTTCCTAATACTGACGTCGCTAAAGAAGAATTATCCAGACCTTTTCAGCAGATTATGAATGTCCCTCATATTTTTGGAGCAGTAGATGGGACTCTAATAAAAATATTATCTCCAAAAGATCAGGAGCACAATTACGTTGATCGGAAAGGAAACCACTCGAAGAATGTTTTGATTGTAAGTTTATACGTGTTTATACTCAGTTAACACTTAAAAAAAAAACAATTGAAATAAGAAAATATATTGTGTTATAATTTCTGTTTTAGGTTTGTGATTATTTGACGAAGATTTTGGCAATGAATGCAGTATACGGTGGCTCCTCGAACGATGCCTTCATTTGGAGAAATTCTCAAATTGAAGATGAGATGCGACAGCACTATCTTCGAGGTAGCCAAAACATGCTGTTAGGATTTCCAGTTAAACCTTGGCTGCTAACGCCAATAAGAAATGCCCAGCCAAATACTCCTGAGTACCAGTACACTTTGCATCATGCTCGTGCTCGTAGCTGTGTTGAACGGTGTATTGGACTCATGCGTAATAGATTTAGATGCATCTCGTCAGACAATGTCATGAGGTATGATCCGTCATTTGTGGGCAGAATTGTCACAGTGATAGGAGTGTTACACAACATGTGCATTTCTGAGGGATTAGATGTCATCAATGACAGACCTGATCGACTTGCTGATGATGATATTGATGAAGAAGATGAAGATGATATTCCAAACGTAGAAAATAACGATTTTGTTGCAGGTCGTGATCGAAGACAACAAATTATAAACAGATATTTTTAAAAATTTTTATATTGTGTAACAATTATTTCATTATTCATATATTATATCGTTATTTTAAATATTTTTCTTTGTTATTTGCAAGTGATTTTCTGTTATACGCAAAGTACAATTAATTAACGAATTATAAACCTTATCTCATTTAAATTTAATAAATCTATTTTAATATATAAACCTAAGTTAAATTTTAGTAATGTATAAATGTGTAAAATATTTTATCTGCATTATGTAATTTAAAGTTGTGTAATATGTTCGTGTAGAATGTTGCGACAAGATTGTTTCGCAGCTAACATTATTATAATCTATAGAAACAGGAATGTTATTATAACAATTGTATTAGAAGTTTATTTCAAAAATATTTATTATTTCCAATAAAATTAATATACAGTAGTACCGTGATTCAACATATTTATTGATTTTGAATCTAAAACAATGACATTATTGCTCTAATTTTTTAATTTATAATCAGTGACTAAATCATGCTGCAAGCAAGCAAATAAAAAAATACTATTTTTTATTAAATAACAAATCTGGCAACGTATATTAGGTGGAAAGTAGAACATAATAAACATTAATAATTAATACAATTACACACGATTTTCTATTGTAGGAACCACCAATGCAAAATCGATAAATGCTTTTATATTGCAATTTAAATCATTTATTGATTGCATCAGTTCTGCACGTTGTTCATTTGCGAATTGAACTTTTTCGCTCAGCTGTAAAACAACGTCCATTAAGGCTTGTTGATTTTTGTTCATTTCATCTAATCGTTGCAGTTGTTCTTTATGCATAGTAGTAGCATTATTACTATTATTTCCTGATTGTACCATACGTAATCCACGAGTTTCTGTTGTTGATGGGGATAATGAGGGAACAGAAGATCGCACTTCGGTAGATCTTTCTGATGAACTGGATTGTAATTGTTTTCTTAATCTATTTATTGGAGTATCCGTGCGTGAAGGTCCAGGAGTTTCAGAACTTTCTCTTGATTCCGTACAACGTCTTTTTGCAAACTGTTCCTGAAAAATATAAATTGAATTTTAAAAAATGGAGCACTCAAATTTCTATGTGATTTATCGTTCAATTTTATCTTGTTCATAAATTTCATATATTTATTTTATACAGTTCCATTTTCATGTATATTTACATTTTCATGTATTTATTTTAATGACAATTGCATATATTTTAAATTTTAAATTAATTTAATTGTTTTTAAACATTATTCATAGTTAAATATGTTTATTTGTTAAGAATATTTTAAGTTTGCATTATGCAATAGTGCTCCAGCTACCTTAAGCCTCTCAACTATCAGAGGCCCGAGGAAGCTTCAAAGGAGAAGAGTGTGCATGCAGCAAGCAAATATATTTCTGCTGTAGTAGGGATTCGACCGATAGTTGAAAAAGTATATAATATACATGAAATAAATAAATAATTACTTTCAATAATATATACACTGAATGTATTAGTGAGAACAATATAATTTTCTATCTTTTTTCAATTTAAAATAACAAATATACAGGCTAATGAATTGGAAAGTTGAAAAAAAAAATTACCCTAACAGTCCCAAATCCAGCCTGGTGAACACCTGTATCACCATACACAGAAACGGTTCCTTTAACTGCCAGCAGTCTTTTCTCATACTCGTTTAAAGGATCTGGATCATTTACTGGTTCTCCACCTGTTTGGTTCATAATATTTCTTCTTTGAATTTCTTTTGATTTCGCTCGAGCTAACCATTTACTTAACGCCTACAAAATAGGAAGCATTCATTTAGTTTTGTTTAAAATAGTTACAGTAATTGTTAAATTTTAAGCTTTTTAAAAAAGCTGCATTAATAATAAAAGTATCATAAAATAGTATACCTGTTGCCATGATTTAGTTTCTCTGGGATTGTTGCTTTCCGAATTTAACTTGGCAGTCAAGTTATTCCAATCTGCAGTGTATTTATTGGCAGCATTAACATTTAGAAAATGTTTTGTTAACAATGTTGGATTGGCTTCTATGGATTCCACGATAATCTCTTGCTGAAAAATATTTAGTCTGGAAGCTCTGTTTCCTTGAAAATCATCCACTAAAATGAATACAAATTTATGTTAACAATAACATTTTTATTATTTTAAATTTAATGTTTAGAAAATAAAAAAAAAATTAACAGAATATGGAATAAACATTTTTCATACGCGGAAAAAAATATAATTCTAATGCACTATTGACAGCGCAGCTGATACCCTAAAGAATATCAATTAATAATGTTTACATTATTATGTATACATTCAATTAAAATGAATACAAAAGAAATAACAATTCTGCACTAATATGTCATTATATTTTTCACTGTTCATATATATTACACAAGAATGTTTATTTTATAATACTTATAAATAATAGTTGTTTTTAAAATTTTTGTTTTCGAGTTAGTGATGGCGATTCTAAGAACTGCAACTTTTTTGTCACCTTTCATTATTTTTAAAACAATTGAAGAAACACAGAAATCGTAACTTTACCTTAACAGACCAATCATAACAAGGACAATTCTATCTTTGTCTATCTTACTTGACAAAGAAGGAGCGAAAAATGAACATCAGCAACAGTACTGCCAATTGCATTCTGCAGTAATAACTTTTGTCTTCCACTTTCAGAAACAAGAGACAAAGACATAAATATAGTCTTTTCAAAGTACAGTCAACTTAAATACGCTGAGAAATCTCAAGTAAATTTGAAGCAATTCTGAAGGAAAAGTCAAGCGAATGTCAAGGCGAAGTGAAGCTAAGCTCAAGCCAAGCAAAAGTCAAGCTAAGCTTAGGCAAGCATAGGATCGTTATTTCATTCCTGGGGGACCAATTTATGGAGAAGAAGATTTTTAGGTTATTTGACTATTTAAATTCAAGAATTAATTGAACATTTCCTCCAGCCCCAGATGAAACGGTTTTTTAGTATCTGATCATAATTTGACTTTAGCAATCTTATTTATATCTTATGCATCTGTTGAAAAATCAAAAAAGAACAGATAAACTTACATAACAATTATCATTACATTACTTATTATCTTAATAAAACCAAAGATATTTTTTCTTTTTCTTGTAGATCTCAAACACAATTTCATCTTTTTTAATTTTAATTTCACTTCTGAGGAGACATACTCCTTCCCTGACGTTACGTCAAACATACCTAATTCTGGTATATTTTTGATGTTCAAAATAATAAATTCTGTTTCAAAAATTCAAGAGTTGAATAATCCCTCCTCTAATCACCAATGTTTCATTGCAAAATGGATTTACATCCTAGTCCATTACCCGTTCAAATTCTTAACCAATTCCAATCATACAATGTCCTCAAACCAGTATTACTACTTTTCACATTTTAAACATGGGACACAGTAAATTGAAAATTATGCAATGGAATTGTCATGGACTTCTCTGCAGAATCACTGAACTCCCGGACTTGATTCAATATGATAATGAAATAGTTCATGTACTCGCATTTCAAGAAACTTGGTTTGAAGAAAGACATTCTTTTAAATATAGAAATCATTCTATAATCAGAGATGATTCCACACAAGTATTGGGATGAAGAGGCCCAGCATTTATGATCCACGACAATATTCCATACCAAAGAATTCCAATAAATACACTCCCTATTTATAACTTAAGTATATTAAACCAGGTCGAGATCCAAGGAATTATTATCAATATAGAAAATAATAAAAAAATTCATTTATTTAACTTATACATTCCACCGAAAAGCAGGAACAATAACCAGAAATCACCAGGTTTCTGGAAGGATTTCTTCTCTTTTATAAACTCGTTTCCAGATGTCATTTTAATGGGTGATTTTAATGCAAAATCCTTGGTATGGAATCCCCCTCAGGTTTCAGAGGACTCGGAAGGTCAAGACATCGAAGAAGCATTAATCAACACGGATTTGTTGTGTCTCAACAATAACAGCTACACTCATAAGATGGAACAAACGATAACTCAGCTATAGATATCACTTTCTCCTCTCAGGACCTATTCCTAAGATCGATATGGAAAGTTATACCTGATCAAAGGGATCTGATCATTATCCTATCTCCATTACATTCAATAAAAACATCCCTAATAAAATCCCAATTAGACCGAAAATCTCAACTATCAATGTCGATTGGCTAGAATTTTCAAAAAAGATAGATCACTACATTCAATTATTGGATTTAGATTATAACAACATTAATGATCTATATAACTCCTTCGTAGCTATTTTTAAAACCTCTTTGTTGGACACAGGAGATAAAATAGTCGAGAATAGATCCATTAATGAGCCTCCCACGTCTAACTGGTGGAACGAAAAATGCTCTTTGATCATTAGCAGGAAAAAAGCAAGAAAAACTTTCAAGTCAAGTCCAACTGATGAAAACCGGAATAAATTTATTGATGCAAAAAGAGAAACAAAAAAAAGACTCCGTCAAATCAAAAGAAAGAGCTTCAAAGATTTTTGTAATTCTTTAAATCTGGATAAAAATATCAATGAGATCTGGCAAACTATTAAAGCCATTAAAAAGATATATTCAGTTCGAAACATAACTCCTGATTCCAATAGAATTAATGACGACTCTTTTATTCAGGCAGCTATTGAGAAACTGGCTCCATCAACCCCTACTCAGATCTCTCAATATTATAATCAAAACTCTTCTACACCTGTATATGAAAGCCTGAGTTATCTAATTAAACCTTTGACGATAGAGGAACTACAAAACGCTCTATGTAATCTTAAAAAAAATCAGCAGCTGTACCGGATTTAATCTCCTATGAAATAATCTCTAACTTAACACCAAAAGTTATCTCAGTAATATTGAAAATTTTCAATATTATATTTCATTTTAATAAACTTCCTTCTTCTCGGTTGCAATATGACATCCTTTTGATGCCAAAACCCAACTCACAGGGTTACAGACTGTTCGATATTGTGGTAACTGTATTGCTGGTTCGTAATTAATAAGCTAGTTGTGATGCTAAATAAATTTGTCACTTGATTTCGAAAGTGAAATCAAGCGTCCCAGCTACGATAAATCAAACAATATTATTTTTAGGCGCTGGTATAAGAGCTTAAGTTAGATGTTTTTTAAGAGACTCGTACCTGAAAAGAGAGAGTAGGAAGGGTGAAGTCAATAAAGACACGTTTAGTTCAATTTTAATAAAATGATTTATT
>JABFQA010000285.1:0-22363 GCA_022817065.1 Probaryconus sp. ZL-2020
TGTGACCTTATAATGAAATATAATTAGATAAGTTCAGACTTAATTGGTTCTGCTCTGATATGATTGAATTTTAATAGATCTAATTAGGTATGGTCAGATCTGTGATTTTCCAGATCTACTCATTTTTTATGCATGATCAGACCATATCAGATATGAACAGACCTACTCAGACCTAGAACTTTTTTTCCCGGGATTACATTTTGTCGACTATACTTATAAAAAATTCTTATGTTTTGTTTTTCGGTTCATCTTCACCTGGGTTGCATTACGCTTTGCTCACAAGCCATACCCACTGTTTTCTCGTTAATCTTCTCTCTAATCCTACCTATTTCTTTGTCACCCGCTTTTCCTGCTTTCCTCTCACTCGCTGCACATTTTGCTTCAGTCGTAAGCTCCTTCCTTTCCTTTCACTATTATCTTAAACCTTTCAGATTCTTTGTTTCCACAGTTCATTTATTATCTTCGTACTTATATGCTTTTATTATTGTACATGCTTCGTGTAAGAATATTATCGGCAATTTTCAAACATTACTTCTATATTTGTGACTTATTCAATTTATTGAACAATGAGGTTTAGTTAACATTTTACTAATTTGTAGGGGATGCCTTGTTCGGTCTAACAGTACAATTTCAAATTCTAATTCAAAAGTTGAATGCTCACCTCAAATTTACATTGCTGATTCACAAATGTCTATCACGAAAACGAGAAACCAATTCCTCAGAATTCATTTAATAAATTGAGAAAGCATGCACTGCCCTCTTAAACACCATAAATATTCACTATGTTGGCAGCCTATGTTATAAATATTGAGGTCATCGTTGAATATACTGACTTTAATCAAGCTAACTTTGCCACGTCGTTGTAAATTTTTTGAAAATATTCCCAATTGAAATAATAATTAATTTTTTATTAAAAATATAACATTGAGACAAAATGTACGGACACTGTTCTGAAAAATTTTCATTACAAAATATATGTAGAATTTTATCTATTGAAACAACGTTAACACAAGTCAAAATTGTGACTTTTTGGAAGTCAAATGTATGTTGCGTGTCAGGTGAAGTAATGACATTATTTATTGTGGTACCGACAACTTATTATTATCCTAATTTATATGCTAATTCATGTCACACGGACTACACAGCGAACGAAATGTTTGTCTCGTCTCGACCGTGTTGTCTTAAATGATACCTACTATAAATATATGCAGGAGATGTTTTGGCGGTTCCCGCCACCTTCATCTTGTTAGCTGCTGAATAATTTCTTATTTGCATACAAAAACATTGACTCATTTATTCTTGCTTTCATAAATTCCTGCATATTTATCTCGCTGATAACGGTTGGAATTTTAATTTTTTAATTAGGTCTGTGCAAACTGTCGCGAGATTTGTATCAACTTATGGTTAATTATCTCTCAGTAATGGATTTCATTCTTTTGCCAAGTGGCGAGAATTCTTACTTCCCTTTTTTTCTTCACGTCCAAAGAAAGTAATGAAAAAATAAAGTTATTACCATATATTTTTACACAATGAAATGTAGATTAATTATGTATTAATATTTCAATACTTTTGATACGTAAAAATTTTTGTAAGTTCAGTATAATTTCATTATTTGTTTTATGAATTCTATTTCTTTTACATCCGCAATAATTTAACGTCATTTTCTTTTTATTGGAATCAGTGTCGGAATTAACATTGATCCGTGCTATTTTAAAAAAAGTAAAATGAAACTCCGGCTAAAAAGTTTCTTTTTATATTTTTTCGATAAATGAATCGCAATTAAAGCATTCCATAATTAGAATCTATAAAACTAAAACCAGTCTCGGATAAATTTTTCATCGGAACTTGAATACCAGTTGTTTCATTTGGTCAATCGACCTTTAGCAGTAACTTGTACACGATCCCGGATACTGTAGAAAAGTAACGGTAACGGCAACAAGTGCTTTTAGCGTAGTTCCGTCGGTGACGGCGTTTGCGGCGGGTTATTTTCTAAGCGACTCTACTTTGTTTCACGATATTTTTGTGATCCAAATGAATTTTTAAACTGACCCGAAGCACGGAATTTGTACTTCGGATCAACTGCTTCCGTCTAAATCATTCTATATTTATTCCACGTTGTGGGAATAATCAAAGAAACTCATGAGTTTTTAAAATAATGTAAATAAATTAAAGAAACAATTATGATGATTTGTAATCGTTTGTTAATCCAATGTAAAAAACATTAGAAATTACACGCAGAGAAAAATTTTGTTGATATGACCAACATTTGTTTGATTCAATGAAATGATTTGGTCAAATTAATCAAATTATTTTGACTTTTTCATGTCTGTTAATACAGACATTCATTTGGTTGATTTGACCAAGTCATTTGGTCTTTAGAAAGATTATTTTGTTATTTCAACCAAATGTTTTCTTCAAATTAACCATTCCTATTCAACCAAATTATTTTAGTTGATTCAAACATATTTTTCTCTGAGTTTAATAACCCTATAAGCTTGAGATATTATAAGAATATTCGTGGAATATTGGTTTGTGATCATCGCAATATTCCTGGGACATCGCAGATTATCTGCGATAATATTAGTATATTGTCCGTATGACGAATGTCAACCTTAAATTATATACTGGTAATATTGCCGAAGAATATCCGTAGAAAATAATATAATATCACAGAGATATAACAGTAAAATATACTCGTAATATACCGAGAAAATATTTTTCAGTGTATTCTGTCAATTTAATATTAAAAAAATCATATACCAGTATTGGGAATTGAACTCCGACCGCTGATTGAGTTGAAGTCCGGACTATTACCACTCGGCCATTTTAACATATATACAAACTTATGTTATTTGTTGATGGCACTTCACTCTTATGTAGATATTCTGAGAATATCTTGCGATTATACGTAGTATATAAATGGTGGCGCCACCATCGATCAATTGACATACATTATTTAAAAATATCCAGATGATATTATAAGTATATTCTACAAATATTTTCTGGAATATTTCCTGTATATTATTTAGGGTGGACATTCGTCGCACGAAAGATATACTAATAATATCATATATCATCTGCGATATATATCATCTGTAGAATATATTTCTACTATTTGCGATATATCACGATATCTCATGCTTACAGGGAATAAACGTTTATGGAGCATTCCATGTCAAGACGAAAAAAACAAAATTTTTGTATGACGTTCATAAAAATTGTTCTTTAAATTTTAAACGGAATCGAAGTAGATATTTACTAAAAAAAATGTGGATTCAAAAATATATATTAAAAATTCAAATTTTTATGAACATTTTTTCTATTTGACATCTTCTTCTAAAGTCCATAGTTTTATTTCAATTTAGATGGAGCAAAATTCTATAAATCAAAATTGGCTTTAATAAAAAATCCCAGATAAATATCTTCCATATTGTAATTGAAAATAGTTATATTGTTGAAATAGTTATATTGTTTGAAGAATTGATTTTTGTTAGTCGTCCTGACGTAGAATGTTCCATACATAAATGTCTAACAAGTATGTATGTTCTATGTAAAACGGTCGTCAACGCTATATTACATTTCATATTTTAATACCAGTCTTATTAAAACGTAAATTGACATTATTATAATTACAGTCCAACAAAGTACAAGTTATGGAGTATTTCCTTGTACATATATTCCAGTGTGTATTTTGAAATTGGTGTCAAGGCACTAGACCTTCTCATATCATATTCCGGTGCCGGCAATATCGCGCGGTTGATTATTCTCTCTCCCCTGCTTATATACACTTTCATAATCCTGTGGGATGGCTCCGATGACTGCTTGTGATTATCTTCCACTGTATTTGTTACGTTACACATCTCCCTGTATTTCGGTAAGAAAATTCATACAAATGGGACGTGGAAGGTGGGACTCGGAAATCTCTTGTCACGACAAAGCTGCGCTACTCAAATCACAGTGTGTCAGCTTGTTCAACTTCAAATTAATAACCTCCAACAGAAAGAGGGATTCTTTTTTGTCGTACTCGTCAATTTCGACGGAATCATATTTTGGGTAAATTTTTGTTTATTTGAAAATATAATTTGTAAATATTAAAGATTTCCTTTTTTGATAAATGAGAAGCGTTGCAGACGAAGAAAGGAATTAAGTAGTAAGAAGTGATTTTCGTCAGGCATTCGTGCTCATAATGATAACATAAATATTTTTCCTTCTCCGGATTCACAAACGTTTGCAGGAAAGCTTATTTTCCATTTAGACGTATTTCAAACTTGGCATGACAAAATTTTTATAACAATACCTGTCGTTATCGTTCTTCCATCAGGCGGACTAATTATCTGGCACTCGTAATGCAATTACTTAAGTTTCTGAAAGTCCGTATTTCTGAAACTTTGCAAAAATTCCCGGAGATAAGAGAACAAGTTAGCTCGCTTGTCATCCACTAGATCTTCTTTTTCTGAATACGCACACGCTCTTTTCGTCGGTTCGTTTTCTATGTCTTTCTTTTTTCTTTTTTTTTTTTTTTTTTGATTTTCCTCTGACCCCTCCGCCCCGTCTGCCAGTACCCTTCCTACATTCGCGTGGATAATAGAATTCCCGTGTCGGCGGTATTGTTTTACTTATTTACGTTTTACAGAGATGCGCGAAGCCAAAGAATTTAATTCCCACGATAGTGCACTTTCGTGACGCACCCTGTCACGCGCCCGTCTGGCATTCTCGATAGCAAAGTGTTGCGAGAATTTCGCTATTGTGTTCCGCCTGCCGTCGGAAATATCGCATTTTTTGGACTCCTTCGTAAATCTGAACGAGAGCTTAGCTTAGCATGGATCATCCTGATTCAGCACGTCTCTTTTTACACCGAATTGATTTCGTCATTTAATGCTTTGTATCAATATCTGAAAAAGGCACGGCAAACATTCTTTTTTTTTTATGTCCATGACACATTTTTGAAACACCCTGCATAACGAAAAATATTGATTGCAATATCATGAGAAACCAAATATTGCAAAAATATTTATGGAATACTAAATGCGAATTTTAAAGTATAACAACAAATAAAAAAAAAAAATTCTGAACGAGCTACGAGAGTAGTTTTAAATATTAGCTTTTAAAAATTTACAATCGAAACAGATTTTTATCAGCGATTTCATAGTTTTTATTAGAGTTCCTCTTTTTAAAACACGAAAAATATTTTATCTATTCATTTTCCATCTTCTATCTTAAATCCACTGTGTACGGTAAAACATAGGCTACGTTCCAAAACTTTGCTTCAAGTATGAAGGAGTGAGATTTATTTTCGCGAAAAACAAATGTAAAAGAGGAAAAGTTGTTTTTAAACATTTTCTTTGTATGTTACTTAAAACTTTTCAATGCAACACAACGCGGCAGTATCATGTTTTATTGTCTCGCATTAAACATTTATACGCTTTGCAATTAATGTTATTCCTGGAAATAAATTATTTGCATTGTCGTTGACTGCAAAAAAAGTATGGAAAAACTTTGCGAGTTTCAAATACCGAAATTGTGATAGATTTTAAAATGGCCTCTAATCGTATGCAATTATGTATGATAATTTATGACAGATAAGTATAAGCAAAAAAAGCTCGTTAAATTTAAATCCTCATACATAATGCTAATCGTATTTGTTCATATGATTACATAAGAAAGTATGAAAATAACGTTATGAGAAGATTTATTGAAAAATCCGATTTAAATTTAAAAAATTAAAAATAATCATTTTCCTTATTAAATACATGATCGAGGAATAATTTGTTATATAAAAAAAAATCGATCGAACAAAAAGAAGTTCTAAAATAACAATAAATTCTGTTCAATAAATTTATATTTTCGTTATATAAATCGAAAAAGTGTCGGAGAAAAAAAATCATTCGTTAATAATAAAGGAATGTAATTCGGTAAAGAAGTCAGACATAAAACATCATATTAAATTTTGATAGTCATTAATAGCTTTTGGATGGTAAAATCGGTCGATATTGCGGCAAAGGTGAAGAGATTGGATATTAGGATTCCTGTAAGTTGAATCAATGCGCGACACATGGCGTAACACGCCTCAAGCTTCGCATAACAAACTTGAAGCTTGTTTCATGCTGATGAGAAAAGTTGAAGCCTGCATTTTCAAATATCTCTTTGTTGCAAAATGTCCGTTCCTCCTTCCTCTTGGTATCACGGTCTGCATGTCGTGCTTATGGCGCATCTTGCGACACGATCAGACACCAAAATATCATGCACCAAAAACAAGCTACGAACCCTAACCCTTGACCTGAGCCAATGGCATCCAATTTTCCACGAAAAAGTCACGTACGGGCGTTACGACCGTACCCTTTTGTTTTAACCCCCCTCGCTGCCCTCCGAAAAACATACCAGCAGCAAGATTTCCCTTGTCACTCGCGGTAAAGCATGAATTTCAATGATTGTGTTGTCGAGAGCCATGAAAACACTACACTGAGAAATAAGTTTTATGAAAAATTACTATCTTTGTTAGTACAGAGGGGATATAATAGAAAAATAATAGAAATGACCTTTTTGTTATTTTTTTTTTCTACATTTGGACGTAAAAATTACTATCTGAAACAGTAAAAATACATACAAGTACACTGACAAAAAAACTGGTGTATTGACAATCATTATTTATAGTTGAGCAAAATTGTTGAATGAAACATAATATTTTATATACACTGAGAAAAATGAGATATTAAAAAGTACCAACAATGTTTGTAGACTCGGTGCATATAATATGCGATACAAACTTTTACTAACACTGATAGTAAAATTTGTAATGATGTTTGCAGAAATTGTAAACACGATTAAAACAATTATGAACATGTTTACAATTTTATACAAACGTGATTAAAAATTTTACTATCAGTGTTAGTAAAATTGTTCATCTCGTATCATATGCACTGAGTCTGCAAACAGTGCTGGTACTTTTTAATATCTCATTTTTCTCAGTGTGTATAATTCCGCCGCGGGATACATTCAGTGTCTGCGGCCCGCATACGGACTACGATCGTTCCGTCAGTGATATACTTGTGATGTCACTGTGTTACCACCGCCAAACATGATATTAACTGAATTACGACGCATTTCTCCGCTAGATCATACAACTTCCAATGGTTATATACGGTTAATGACGTTCTATTTATAAATTTCATAATTTCAATCGTTAAATAACGATTAAATCCCATTTATATTTCAAGTAGAGACATTTAATTATTAATTCGAAGATAAATGATTTCATGTAACCAAACGCATTTCGATTTATAATTGGTCAATTGTTATTATTCATATCTCTTTTATTGAGTTTTCAAAATTACATTTCTGTATTGAAGCAATGTTCATTCTATTAATTTTAGCGTAATTTCTATCTTCTATCTGTGTATTGATCGAACTGTTTAAAATAATACAATGTTATTCAAAATATAAAATATAACTAGAGAAAAGCAGTTGGAGATTAAAAAAGGTGTCCGCCATTTATCAGAAGCAAATTCTGATGTGTATGCTTTGAGCAGTTGCACTTTAAAGAAAATGTGCGGAAGCGATTACTCATTTGTCCCAGTTTCAAACAATGACTAAAAGTTTCTGGAGCACCCTATGTAAGACTAGTTTATCCACCTGTTATTACAGATTGGAATTTAGACTTACATCAAACAGTCATGAATATATTGTATAGAACACAGGGAAAACTTAAATTACAACACTGCAAATAATTAGCATCTTAAAATGAGATTCTGAGATATTTATAAATTGTCTATTATTATTTCTAAATATAAAATATTAAATATCTTTGAAAAGATATCTCATTTGAAGATATATTTCATGAATTATTATAAAATAGTATATTGTACATCAATGGCGCAAAATAGAAATTATTGCGCATTTCGAACAGTGTTAGACATCCAAGGCCGCTTTGGGGCTCAGGGTGTCTTAGCGAGATTTCGTATATATATTTCCTGTCCTAGGGAGATTTTCGCAGAAGGGGAATGCTTTCGAAGTCACGAAAGTTATGTTTAGATAAAAAGATCTATTATGTATGTATATTTTAAAAGATAATTTTATAGGATATAAAATATGTTTTTAGTAAGTTTTCTTAAAAGATGACATTAACTCATTATCTGTACGCACGGCGCCCCACCAATTTTAGGCGGAGCAAATTAGAGAAAGATGACACAGTGTAAGGGAGATACTACTACATACTTACAGGGCCGTACAAAGATGGTATCTATCATAAATGAAAACGATTTTTTACATTTTTTTTTCTATTAATTATTTATTTTATTCATCGAATATATACAATAATACAAAAATACAAAATGAAAATTTTCCTTAAAATAAATAACATGTTTTTAATATTAAATAATTTTTATTTAAAATCTTTCTAACTTATGAAATGAACTTACAATCAAACAGATAAAAATATGATATTTACTATATATAGTCAAAAATTAAACTCTATTTAAATGATAATTTACATTATGATAATTATGAAAGCACCCTATTTGACACAAAGGTATATCACATGCTTCGCACTTCCAGGTGGTTTTTATGGGATTGTTGTTTAGCCCAACAAATTCATTAATATTGCAAAATTTGCATAATCGAGCATTTCGAATTTTAATTAACCTATGTAAATTAATTTCAGGTTTCATGTGATTAGAAAAATCTCCAATCAGCTGTTTCGCTAAGTTTTTTTGATAATTATAGAGTGTAATAATTTTGGGTTTATAATGTGGACGGTTTGATAGATCATACAATATAAAACTGTTAACTATAGTGGATTGTATTATAAAAAAAAATAAATATTTCCAACATTTTTTTCTTTTTGTCGTTATATCATAATATGACCGTTTTTGATCAAATAAATCAACTCCGTTCATATAAGTATTGTAGTTTTGTATAGCCAAAGGACAAGGTAATTCTTGTTTTTTACCTCCATGACCTTTGCCTATTTTTCTGGTAACAGTTCCAGTTTCATCGGAGCAATTTGTTGCTAAAACCCTGACATCTTTTTTGTCTTTCCATACACTGGCAGTAATGTGTCCTGACTGCATGGATATTGATTCTCCATGACTCAAATTTAAAGATTTCTTGGTTTTTAATTCCATAGGAAAAAATTTACGATCGGATCGTACCGTTCCGCAAGCATACGTATTATTATTTAATAACATTTGCATGAGCTTTACGGATGAAAAGAAATTGTCAAAATAAATATGATAATATTTTCCATAATATTTTTCTGCCAATTTCAAAACTACTTGTTCACCAAGTAATAGTTCATTCAACCGAGGCTCTTTTTTACCTAAATATATAGAGGAATTTAACAAGTAGCCGGTCTCACTGTCACATATACACCAAGCTTTGATTCCCCAAGGGTGGGGTTTATCTCGCATATACTGTTTTAGAAAAGTGCGTCCTCTAAACGCAATCATCGCCTCATCTACTGATAAATCTCGATGAGGTTTATACATCTTGCTGAATTTGTTAATAACATTAAGCATAGGTCGTACTTTGTATAACGCGTCGTAATTATCATCACCTATCTTTGGCATTTGTTCTTCGTTATTCAAATGCAAGTATTGTTCAATTTTTTCTAATCTTCTCAAAGTAAAAGCTTTCGTTATTAGAGGGCAATCAACGAGGTCACCATTGAAATACTCTGCTCGAGATGATAATTTAACAAGTCCTGTGTACATTAAAACTCCGAAATATGCCTTTATTTCGCGTCCAGTCACTTCCTTCCATTGCTTATCTATGGTTCCTTTTTTAAGTTGAACATATTCGGCATATTTGTTGGTTTCCTCTGCTATATAATTGTACATATCATCATTTATAAATAAACCGAAATAATCCTCTTCCAAGGAACCAACAGGTAAAAAGTGCTGAGGACCTATATCCTCTTTAAAATCATACAGATCAATATGTTTGACATTTTTTGAAAACGAAAAAGTACCATTTACATCATGAATGGGTATAGTTTTTGCAGAAACCAAATCTTCTATTTCATCTTCATTATCACAATCTTTACTAACAGAAAGTTCAAATGGACATTCAGAAATGTCACTGTCATAAACATATTCTTCCTCTTGCCCATTTTGATCTATTTTGCTAGTTGATATATCTAGAACAAGAAAGTTAATTTAGAAATTGTTACGGCAACTATGAAAATAATTATTAAAAATATTATAAACAATAATTAATTTTTTACGATAAATTTTTTTTCTAAATGTTTATTACCTGTTGTTTTTTTCTTTCTAGGTGCGTTTTTTGGTTTACTCTTTGCTGGTTGTTCTTTTTTAATATTTTCATTATTACTATTAAGATTATTAATTATTTTTTGCTTCTTTGGCTTTCTGTAATATAAATTTTCGGAAGAAAAACCAAATTATTCTCTATTCTTTTATTAAAATTTTAACTGCATAAACTTCATTTTACATAGAGTATTTTACAAAGAGTAATAATAATGTGAACTAATGTAAATTTTTATTGCAATCATACTTACGGGCTATTATTAATGTCATTAACATTACTTCTGCGTTTTCTAGGCATTTTTTATAATTTACTATAATACAAATTGATAAACATCTAAATTGGTTATAATATGTCATATAATCTGATAAGCGTCAAGATAAACAAATGAGTACGTCCCTGCATTTTTGTCACGTGGTATACAACACATTCGCATTTCTACCAATACATTGAAACGACGCGTTATCATTGGTTGGAACTCACTGTTACGATCCGGCATTATAATGCCATTATCGCAACCGTTCTCACGACGTATAATTTTTAGTCTCAACGGTTTTGCAACCGTTGGTCTTATATCAGGGTTTCATAGTTCCAATTCCAAAAATTCCGTCGCGACAGTTAACGTCTCACGGCATATTGCGGGTGTTATTCGCAGAAACTCAGAGATTAGCGAAAATGCCGACCAACGGCCGAATGCACGTGTCCAAGCCCTTGCACACGGTGCTCGCGCTCTCACGCTAGTTCTTTAAAAGACTCGACGCACGGCGTCGAGTCGCTCATTTTGCTTATTACCTCAGTCATTCTTTGGTCTCTGGTATTCGAACCAGTTGCTCTTGACCAGACGGCTCACTTGTTAATCTAATTTTCGATCGACAGGTCGGCACCTCGCGGATCTCTCTCACAGTACTTGTAAAAGAGTTTAACTGAATAAAGCACTCGGACTAAACTTAGCCCTTAGCCTTATTATTACCGCTCGGTTAACGTGCCCTTACACACGTCGCGAAAACGATAATAACATCGCGGCAATAACAGTGGTGACAGCCCAACAGTGCTAAACAGTTTCAAAAAAAAAAAAAAACACAACAAACCAAAAATCTCCTCGAGGAACTCAAGGACCAGGACCGAAGGAAGACAAACCACTAAACACGGAAGAGGCCACGAACGAGCCGATCAAGGAAGACCAGACCTAGAAGCAGCAAAGGACCATCCTGAGTGAGCCCTCGCCGAGGAAAATTCAAAGCCACGGAAACTACAAGAATTTCTACGGTGAGTCGAATCTAATTACACACACACTACACACAAACATACATTATGAGCGATAATGAGAACACTGAGTCGGAAGTAGTAAACCCACCCGTTAGACAAATGGAAAACAGACCAAACCAGGGCCTCAAGGCCAAGGAAGCGATCGAGTGTTTGCCCTACTTTAGCGGGGGAACCTCATCTCTGGCCGAGTTTTGTAGAATTACACAATCGGTTGCTCGAAATTTACACCCAGACGCAATAAGAACATTTATCGACCTTTTATCGTTGCGGCTTAGAGGAAACGCGGCCCTAGTTTTCGGGGGGAAATTAAGTACATACAATACAGTAGAAGCCTTCCTGGCGGAACTAAAAAAAATATACGATGACGGACGCGACGCCGCGGCGTGGATCACAGAAATTGATTATATCAAAATGAGAAAAGACGAATCAGCGGAAGAATACGGGGCGCGATTAGTGGGCGCCCTCGATGACGCGTTAATGACAATAGAGTCAAATCAAGGACTATTAGAGGAAACGCGAGCCGTTCAGAGAGACATGCTCGGAAAAGCCGCACTCAATAGATATTTACGTGGACTCCCACAAAATCTCGAGCTCAGAGTTAGAGTCGCCGGACCAATAGACTTATATGACGCATTAAATATAACGCGCCGCGTAAAGAACGAAATTAACTACGACGGACGTACGGCAAACACAGAATATCGAGATGCGCGTACAAATAAATACTGCTCTTATCACAAAACGACTTCCCACGATACAGAAGAATGCCGCGCGCGCCAGGGAAACACTCGCGGCTATAGCCCGGCAGGAAATTACAATCCTAGAGAAAACATTTGGCGCGACGATAGAAACCGCGAAAACTCACGTAATTTCAACGATCGCAACAACTACCGCGCTAATAATTATTACAACAATAAAAACAACCGATACGATGACAGAAACAATCGTACATATAACAGAGACAATTACTTCAGCAACAGAAATGAATATTCCGGCGACCGAAACAATCAGTTCAATCGATTCAGTGACAGAAATAACCGATTCATGGAAAGAAATGATCAATATAATAATAGAAATAACTATCATGACGACAGAAACAACCGATTTCACAACAGAAATAATTACCCTGACAGTCGCAATAACCAGTTCAACGATAGAAATAATTATAACAACGAAAGAAATGACTATCGTAATTATGGAAATAACCAACCCGCCAATAGGGGTGAAAACGCTAATGACCATTTAAACGAGAATCGGGCTCGCGGCGCGGGTGTGCCGACGGGCCGCACTTACGACACCCATTTCAGGAACCAACACCAAAACCAATAAAAAAAGTCGCAAAAGTAGCATTAAAAATCACACGAAGCTCTACCGCCCCAACAGTCAAACTATCTACCCCCGACGTAAAAAACAAAATAGCAGAATTTATGATAGATACAGGATCCGAGTTGAACTTAATTAAAGCAGTCACCGTGCGCCGTGACGTAACTTGCTACCCCGAAGATGTAACCGAATTATTCGGAATTTCGAAAGAAGGTATTCAGACGTTGGGAAGCGTGGATTTAAAAGTTCTCGATAAACTCACCACATTCCATTTAGTAGGAGACGATTTTCCCATAGATACAGATGGAATATTAGGCGCCGAATTTTTCGAAGATAGACGAGTAGAACTTTCCTACAAAAACCACGAACTAGTTGTCGGCGATACAGTCATTCCTTTCGAAAATCCAGAAATGGTAACATTGGCCCCCCGAACAAAACAACTAATTCACATTCGAACACAAAATGACCCAAACATGAAATATGGCTATTTACCAAGACATCATATCGAACCAGAAATCTTTTTAGGCGAAGCAATAGTATCAGTCGAAAACGGCATTGCTTACACATACTGTATAAACACCAGCGAGAAAGAAATAAACATCCTCACACCCACAGTAATATTGGAAGAAATAGAACATATCCACACAGATAACGAACCAAAAAGTATTAAATATTGTACGCAACAACAACACGACGACACAAAAAGTAATAGAGCACAAAAAGTTCTCGAAATTATACGTCGCGAACATCTTGACGACGATGAAAGATATTATGTCGAACAAACAGTAACGAAAAATCATGACCTATTTTATCTAGCAGGGGAAAAACTGACAGCCACGGATCTAGCTTCACATACAATCAATACTACCGACGATAAACCAGTCCGCTCAAAACTATTCCGTTACCCCCAATGCCATAAGGAAGAAATAAAAAAACAAATCGACGACCTTCTAGACCAGGGCATTATTAGTCCATCAGATTCTCCGTATAGCTAGCCACTTTTTATCGTCCCCAAAAAACCTGACTCACAAGGCAGAAAAAAATATCGTATGGTAGTCGATTACCGCCAATTAAACCAGAAAACAATCCCAGATGCCTATCCTATTCCTAATATCACTGAAATACTAGACCAGCTAGGAAAAGCGGTGTATTTTTCCACCTTCGATCTCGCGTCCGGTTTTCATCAAATACCCATGCACCCGCGAGATAGACATAAAACGGCTTTCAGCACACCCCAAGGCCACTTCCACTGGAACAGGCTTCCCTTCGGACTGCGAAACAGTCCCGCTACATTTCAAAGATTAATAGACAAAGTACTATTAGGCTTATCAAACATAGACCTCCTAGTATATTTAGACGATGTCATAATTTTCTCACGTACAATCGAGGAGCACCACAGAAAATTTTTAGAGTTCGCAAAACGACTAAGACAAGCTAAATTAAAACTCCAGCCAGACAAATGTGACTTTCTGAGACGATCAGTTAACTATCTGGGACATGTAATTTCAGACAAAGGAGTACAACCAGACCCCAAAAAAATTGAAGCGGTAAAAAAATTCCCGGTTCCCACCAACGCAAAAAAAGTCAAGGAATTCCTAGGGTTGGCCGGATACTATCGACGGTTTATAAAAAATTTCGCGGAAATAGCCAAACCACTCACCGCCCTACTAAAAAAAGACACATTATTCGATTGGAAAAAAGAACAGCAAAACAGCTTCAAAACCTTGTGCGATAAATTATGCCAAGCGCCAATTCTTCAGTACCCAGACTTTGATAAGGAATTCATACTAGCCACCGACGCTTCCAATTACGCCATCGGCGCAGTATTAAGCCAAGGCCAAATAGGCAAAGAGCTGCCCGTAGCTTACGCATCCCGATCCTTGAACAGCGCAGAGATCAATTACTCGACCATTGAAAAAGAGCTTCTAGCAATCGTATACGGCACACAACAGTTCAGGCCGTACCTTTACGGCAGAAAATTTACCATACTAACAGACCATCGCCCCTTGCAATGGATCAACAAACTAAAAGATCCATCGTCACGTTTAGCAAGATGGAAAATTCAACTGGACGATTATGACTACGAAATATCGTATCAACCGGGTCCGAAGAACGGAAATGCAGATAGCCTATCAAGAAACCCGATAAAAAAAGAGGAACATAAAACACTGCCCCTACGAAAAGTACGCGTGAACGAACAAAAACAACTCCGGATTTCGTCCGATAGCGACGAAGATTCGCTGCCAAGGCCAGACGCGCACCGCAAGAAAACCAAACGCTTACGCGATCAAGAAACTCACATGAATATAGACACAGCAGTAACTGTATCATCGGAAGAAGAGACAGAACTACAAGACCCAATAAGTGAACGAAAGAGAAAACATAAAAGTGACAGCCAAACAAAACAAAAAAAGAAAGGTATAGAAAGCAGCTCAAGCACGAGCCAAGTTAGTGAGAAGAAACCTAGATTAATACAGAGCGGCGACAACAAAACTAAAACTCGCGCACAGAGCGACAATGACATTGAACCATACCCAGAAAATACTGAAAACATAAAGTGGAGCAAATATCGACCCGACGCACCACATGAGCAATATGACACAACGAATAGGACATGCCAAAAATTCGAAATGGGACCGCCACTGGGACCAGAACCAATAAATGAAACAGACTCAGAAATCGATATAACTACCGGACAATATAATGAAATAACCACTCAAGTCATAATTCATCACGAAAAGAGCGAAGAAGAAAAAACAAAATCAAACAAGGAAATACATACGGAAGCACTAACGAAACAAAACGAAAAACAAAAGAATAAACAAAAAATAAATCAAACTAGTAGCGAAAGTCGGAACGCAAAAGAAACTCCTCAAATTACAGCGATCCAATATACATACAAAAACATAAGGTACACAGAAGATCCCTTACTACACAAACACAAATACATAGCTTATTTTCTGGCCGAAGACTGTATATTAAATACACCGGTAACACAATACCTCCTAGATAAAAGACTACTGAAACGCAACGAAATCATAGAACAACAGCCAACAGTCGGAAACATTATAATTACAAAAAAAGAAGAAATCACATTAATCGGACTGGTAGTAAAAAGAAAAGTACATGGAACAAGCAATAATGATGACATAATGAAAGTCTTACAATCACTTCATGCAAATATGACTACAAAAAAAATTCGCGAAATTGAGATGGGATTAGATTACAAAATGTTGTCACAAGATCAATGGAATACAGTATATCGCACTATGTCATTACTCTTCGCAAATTCAGACACAATAATTACAATTCATATTAAACCAGTGCCCCAAAACGAGTCGCGAGACAACAGACATAACGAGAAGAAAGAATTTAATCAAACACATGACGAGACACATATAGGTCACGAGAGCATAACAAACGAAGAAATCACCCATGAGAAAGACGAACATACGCTGCACGCGAGCGAAAGAGAGCACACGCAAAGAGACGAAGAGAACGACATCGATAGCATGGACTCGAGCAGTACCTGCAGTTCACAGCCACCAGACAGAGACAACGCAAGAAGTAGAGAGAGCGCGCTCAATAACAAAATGATACAACCCATGGAGTCAGACTTAGACTCACTTGAACAAAACAGAGACCCAAACACAAGGTTGAATAACGAAGCCCACAGTGACATAATACAGTCCAGCAAAGAACACTTATTTTCTGAACCAGCGCACATTTTATACACACTAACTAAAGACATAGACTTAAATACAGAAGTCCTAAACCTATTAAAAGAAAAAGGATACATAAAAAAGGAGTTTTTAACCAGCCAGAAACCCCAATTAGGAGAAGTAGTCGTTAGTAGAAAAGGACAATATTATAGTTTTGGATTGGTTTTGAAAAATAGTATGACAGCCCCAGCCCTAGAAGAAACAATGTCAGATGCAATAGAGACCCTGAGTAACCTATTAGATAAACACAAAATCAAAGATATCGCGACAAAATCTGATATACACATCACAAATGCATATACATGGGAGACCTTAAAAAAAATATTATGCCAGAAACTCGGGCGCAAACATCATACGGTGACAATGTATGAAGGAGCGTTGACCGTACCTCCCTTGCCCGCGCGCCCCGAGATAATAAAGGAATGCCACGAGTCAGCGGTAAGCGGCCATAAGGGCATAGCAAAAACACAAGCAAGAGTGAAACAGAACTATGTCTGGAACAATATGAACGAAGATATAAAAAGTTTTGTAAACAGATGCTGGGAATGCCAAGTAAAGAAATTACAAAGAATAAAAACAAAAATGCCAATGCAAATTACCGACACACCACGAGACGCATTTGATAAAGTAGCATTAGATATATATGGCCCCCTACCAGTCACCAAAAAAGGAAACAAATATCTATTAACCATACAAGATCTGCTAACTAAATATTCACTAGCAATTCCATTGAAAACAATGACGTCAATTAGCGTAGCTAAAGCTTTCACAAATAACTTCATATGTATATTCGGGGTACCGAGAGCGATACTGACAGACCAAGGGAAATGCTTTATAAGCAAATTAAATAAACAGTTCGCCAAAATATTTAAAATCAAACATTACGTATGTTCGGCTTATCACCCACAGTCAAACGGCAGCCTTGAACGCAGCCATCACGTTCTAACAACGTATCTTAAGTTCTTTATTGCTACAGAAGATTCATGGGATATTTGGGCCAATTTAGCCACCTTTAGTTACAACACCGCAATTCATGAAGCATCGGGTTTTTCCCCCTTCAAATTAATTTTCGGAAAAGATGCAAATACTCCCACCAGCTTCCCAACAAAACAAGAAAATATAAAAACTTATGATCAATATTTTCAGGATCTGACAGACAGACTAACAGAATACAGAATGATAGCAGCAACAAATTTAGAAGAAGCAAAGAAACGCTCAAAAGCCTATTACGATAAAAAAATTCATCCGGTAAATTACAAAGTAGGAGACTACGTATATGAATTGCGCGGAAATAAAATAGGGAAATTCGACGACGAGTATAAAGGCCCCTTCGAGGTAGTAGAAATTAATTCGGCGACTAACATTACGATTAGAGACGGGCAAAAAACAAGACAAATACATAATAACCGTGCCAAACTAGCCCGCCATACCGACTTCGAATTAAGCAAAATCATAAACGAGTGACCAACGAAATTAACAAAAAAATAATAACAATAATAATAATAAAAAATACTTCCCGTAATAAGTAATTTAACCCGCTGCGGCCAGCAAACAAGAGAAAGTTGGTGAGGCATTTTGTTCATAATAAATAATGTTGCACAAAGCAATGCATACGGAGCTGAGCGTCATCGTTTCACACGATCTCAATTGGTGTTTACGCCAACACGACCAGTAACTGTGCGGTTGTAAAGTGCAAATAATTAAAATTTCCTTTTCCTTTAATTAATGATGCCTCACAAATTTTCAGCAAATTGTCGAATAAGAACCGCGAAACAACTCTCCTAAATAACACATAAATAGCCCTTCAATGATATTCAAACAAACATGTCTTCTTTAAATACAGCATTTACCTGTCTCAAAAAATAAGCAAAATAATAACACGAAATATATAATGTCGCGCAATGTTGCACAGTGCGTTTACGGCGTATGTATAACGCCGAAACGGAGCGTCCCGGTGCGCCTCCGCGTCACCCAGTATATACACTACGCTAGTACCTATGGTAAATTATATTGCCATACCCAAACAAGAAGCGATTTAAGAATAGAAGATTCCAAAGGAAACGAGAAACAGCGCACCCTAGAAACAAGCCTATCTGTAATGAGAATACTTACTTCTAAAACATTTTTATTATACAACCTGCATGACTCAAACATGCAGACAGTCAGTAGACTATAAATAAATTCTATGGTCGATAGATCAAATTGTACTATACTTCTTTTGCATTTGCAAATCAATTTGGCGATGCTGATACCACTGGCCAACGCCTTGGTAGGATTCGACTGCAGTGCGCCACAAGCAACCCTTTCTAGTATCGCCCTGAACAAGGTGGGCGAATGCAATCTCGAACTACACTACATAAACCACACGCAGGCCTACATACAATTGCTACAATTAACCACTTTTACTACGACACACGTAAAATCGTGTAGAATAAAAATAGACAGGAATATCTATTGGTGCGGATATCACTCTCATCTTTCACCAGTCACTGGCGGAAGAGCCACCTATTTTTTCGAGATGTCACGAGAACAGTGCCTAGACATGCACAAGTCCCAAAACGTGCTTCTAAAGGGTCGCGACATAAACGGGTTAAGACCAAACACGTCACTCACAAAATCTCTTACTTTAGCAGGCACCATCGACAGTGATGCCGATTGCAAAGGCGTTGATTACTCAGACGAATTTGGAGATTGGTCCAACGTGATAGTCCAGGCGAGCGTCGAAATCACCTTAAAGGACTACCAAGCAACAGTATTTTATTCCGAAAACTCATTAATATTACCACAGGGAACTCGATGCACCCTCAAAGACGAGAAAAAATGCACGGACGCAGAAGGATACCGAATTTTTTGGGACAACTTTCCCAGAGATAATTGTGAATTTGATAACTACAATGTCTTGTACGAAGGCTTAGCCACTAAAATGGTAGACCCGTCCGAACAACACACCGAAACGGTTTACGCGGTAGAAACTAAAGATATAACCTTCGCGTTAGCAACGTCGGCAGTCAAACCGACGTGCGGTTATCAAATAAGAAAAATGGAGCACCCCAGACTTTTCGTATTAAAAGGAGCAAAAAACACATTTTTTAAGAAACAAACAAAAATTAGCACACAAGAACTAGATATGTTCAATTATATGAATACAAGTTTGTATATATCGAACGACACTTCAGAACCCAGATAACAAGCCTTTACAGAGACGTAATCATTCAAAAATGCCAGCTAGAACAAAAAGTCCTCCAAAATTCCCTTATTTTAGCCACCCTAAAACCAGACGAATTTGCCCTAACATATATGAAGGAACCAGGTTATATGGCACTAGTCGCGGGCGAAACAATACACATGATAAAATGTACACCGGTCGAAGTTAAAGCACAGAGAGGAGAGAAATGCTTCCACGAGCTACAAGTTTCAGACGCGAATAATAATACATTGTTTTTAACTCCCAGAACCAGAATACTAAAAACCAGGGGTTTCGAGATCACGTGCAACCCATTACTTCCCCCGATGTTCGAAATCGATGGTACATGGTATAAATTCCTACCATCACCAGTCGAAACACCATCCCCAAACATCTTAACCCCCACCACGAAACCAGTATGGAAATACACAAGACCACAAGGATAAGCCGAAAGTGGTCTTTACTCCAACGGTGACCAACAAAGTTTAAGGGAGTACATAATGTTGCCAATGGAGCAACCAGCAGTTCTCAATGTTATAGCAAGAGCGTCCACAGGAAACTCAGCCACCACAAAGGGCATCGAATTTTATAATTTAATGAGCGAAAATACCCTAAAGAAAATTGCACAAAATACATGGGAAAAAGTATGAAGCGGCGTCAACATGTTTGGAACACTTAGCGCCGGATTCATCGGCGTATATTTAATAGTCCGCATAATTAAAACAGCGGCAAACACAATCATCCACGCGTTCGCTCTTCACTCCGCCTCGGATGCTCCTTCTACATATTAGGCGCCTTGTGGAGCACGTTAGCGAATATCCTTCTACACAAGAAAACGCGAGAATCAACCAAGAAAGAAAAAAAGACAGTCACGACCTACCCGCGTCGAAACTGATAATTAGCAAACCCAATGACGACTCAGACTCACAAATCATACAAACTACCACGCAGGCAACAGTAGACATACCAGACACGGACGAAGTCCCGACACACACCGCCTCCGTAGATACACAAATAGGGTACACATCTACGAACACCGACCCACCCAAAAGAATCTATTTTTAACACTACCCTATATAACCCTCAAGTACCTCTGACCCCATTTACTGCCAAGAAATTCTGCTTACAGGTAAACTGTCAGGTAGAACCAGAGCAAACCAGCTCGGAACCACAGCAAACCAGCTCGGAACCAGAGAAACCAGCTCGGAACCAGAGCAGACCAGCTCAGAACCAGCCCCAGAACCAGGGATGATCCCACATCGAACTTCCAGAACCACAACGCAACAGATACCAAGAAACCATCAACTACGGATTCGTTAAATAAACAAACAACACAAACAATCACACACAAATCACGCCTGTAACACTCACACATACTTACACGTCAATTCCACTAGGATAAGCATAAGCAAATAATGTTATACAAGGTTAGCGTTCAACCAAAAACGCAATAATTTTAAATTGTCAACCCCTTTTTTCACATGTCTACGACAAATTTTTTTTTTAAACTCAAATCATAACGATAATATAAGATAGAAAAAGTAAGGAAACTTATAAACGAATAGACGCGCCAAGAGTAGCAGTCGCCCCCCTCCTCTCGGGCATCCGGAAATGGGTAGACTGAGTAGCCCATTCCCGCTCCGACGGGATCGGGACCGATTGTCATACTTCTTGCGCTAAGTACAACAGAGTAAGAAATATCTTACAGGCATTTTCACAAATAGAACATAAACATAAAATTAACAAATTGTACCATGACACCCTCAGTACAGCCACGACGGGACGTCGCGCATCTTAAAGAGGGGAAAGCGGGTCCTTCAGACCATATTTTTTTTAAGTGGCGCGGACGCCACTATCTAACTGGGGAGGGCTGTTACGTGTCGGCATTATCATGCCGCCGTCGCAACCGTTATATTTTCTCACGGCGTATAATTTTGGATACCGACACCCTGCAACCGTTAGTTTTTATCAGGGTATCGTCGTTTTAATTCTAGTAATTCCGTCGCGATAGATACTTTCTCACGGCATATTGCGGGTGTCATCCTAAGAAGCTCGAAAGATTAGCGAAAATGCTGACCATTGCCGACCAACGGCCAGATGCACGTGTGCAAGCCGTTGCACACGGCACCCGCGCTCTCGCGGTAGTTCTTTAAAAGACTCGACGCACGGCGTCGAGTCGCTCACTCATTCGTCTTTCGTATTCGAATCACTTACTCTTGACAAACGGCTCGTTGTTTCACAACCCACCGTTAAGTCCTCCCATTCACACCGATCAATTCTCAAATATTTCGCTAATCTTTCGAGTTCGTCTCACTTGTAATATTTTGAACTAAAACGCGATCGAATAAATAAAGCACTGGAAAACGCTCATTCGGACTTATTGCCCTTCTTGTGTCACGCTACCCCTACACTTCACTTAATTAAACGTGACGAGAGTAACAAAATATTTTAGAAGTTTTTGTAATAGAAAATCTGCAATAACTACCCGAGTGGAAATTTGCCCTAGCAAGTAGATAGGCACTAGAGAGTTTGACTAGTGAGTCTACAAGTACCTTACAAGTAAGACTAGCGAGTTACTTACAAGTAATGTAACGGTGTGCCGTGCTAGGCA
>JABFQA010000286.1:0-22350 GCA_022817065.1 Probaryconus sp. ZL-2020
TTAAAAAAAAAAAAAAAAAAAAAAAAAAAAGTATTTCCGCCGGATAAATGCAAATTTAAGCAATTAGGCAACTGTTGTAATTACCCAACGCGTCGAGGCGACGTTCAACTTTTCAAAGGTCCAGAACAAACACTTTTCTAAAGGGCCAATTTTCAAACGATTATTATTTCAGGTGGAATAAAAGAAAATTGTTTATTTGACAAAATTTAATTTCGTTTTTTCATTAGAGATTTTTTTTTTTTAAATCATTGTTTCAATTTTCGTGCTTCGGATAATTCCTTGAGTAATTTAATTCCTTCGACTCTAATCCATCGATCTGTCCATGAAACTATAAATCTCGGAGAATATCGAAGCGGGTAATAATATCCGTTCTGGCAATTTAAGCATTTTCTTGTTTAATCTAAACACCCTCGATGTTGAAGAAAAAGCCCGAGACAAAAGGTGATAAAATACGCAGGCGAGTTCTAATTAAGTGTAGTAATTTAGCAATGCGAAGACTCGAGAGCTCGCGGCGGCGTTGAGTGTCGTAAAATCCGAGGTGCCGTCACGAGCGCTTAACGCGCGCATAAACTTCGCACGAATAGCAATTGCACGTCGCTTCGATTGATCGGTTGTGCATCGGGCTCGTCTGGCTTCGGGATTAAAAGTCGTTGCGTCGCTGAAAGGGAGATGAAAATAAAATCGAAATAATCGGCGGTAAAAATGAATGAAACAAAAGAAAAAGTGATTTAAAAAAACGAAAAAAAAAAAAAAAAACTGTCCAAGACAAATGGAAAGGAGAAATCACATGAAATTGGTGAAAGGGTCGTAAAAGGAGTCAACATTAGCCTTTTGTTCGTCGCGCGAATACAAGTGCATTTAAAAAATATAAAAAAATGTCCGAAAGGGTCGACAGCGACGAGAACGACGCGATATTTCCGGATTTTCGTTATACGGCGCAAATAATCAAGGATAACCTTTGGCGCAATTTTCAGCGCAAATGTAGAATTCATATCTTATCGTTAAATAAACGGATGGAGTTATAAATTGGTATTTGGTATTAACACGCAGGTGGGCACCGAGCGTTCTGATAAACGACGGGGTTAAGTAGCCATTTATTTAGATTCTATAACGCTCCAGATGAATGATTAGAATTTACACTCGAGGATATTAGCAGTACATATTTCGTGAAATATGGCGTAATTTTATGTACTTTTTTTTTTTGAAAGAGGAGCCTGTGTGTTCTGAGCCGGAGCAGGTTCGCGCAGGTGAAGTTACGAGATAAAGGTGTGTATGTATGAGGCACGTAGGTATGCGAGGGGGAGCAACTGGCGCGAGCTTGGTTTTCCACTGAAATCCCTCGCCTGTCCAGGATCATTTTATTTTCACTTTCCGCGTTTTATTTTCCGCGCATCGGCCGGCTTTGGACTTGGAACTAAGCCACACAGACACGCCACTAAGCCATGAGCTCCGAGCAAACTCGTCTCTTTGCAGCGTGGATTAAAAGGAGCCTGCTGCGTTTCGACTCTTTTTCTCTTCCTTCCACTTTTTCTAACGAACGCTTCTTTTTTTTTTTCTTTTATTTTACCCGTCTGTCTGTCAGTCTCTGCTTGTCTCTGGCTTCTTTTCGACACCTACATTTTCCAAACACGCACAATATCATTCGAAAATAATTATCGTACTTTTTGGCTCCCTGGATTTCGCAACATTTAGGTTGACCGCAATTAAACTCGCTGCAAAAGAATGTTAAGAGAGTCATTTCGTGGTTTCCGGAATTAAATGAAAGTTTGAAAATGTGTCGCGTCACGAGGAGGATCGATAAAGAATTTCAAATAAATGGAATAGAGAATAAAAGATATCTTTTTTTTAAAAGAGTATCTTTATTAAATATTTTTTAGAAATAATCACACGCGAATTTAAATTCTTTTTAAAGATATTTCAGTGAATATTATTTCTTTTTATTGCAAAAAAATCATTTGCTAATGAGTCGACTTGACAAATCCTGCAAATGCGACAGAAAATCAGGCTATATTTATCCTCGGCAATGGTGTTGTCGAGGGCCCTTTCTTTCGCGCGAGCGACAGAGCGACAAAGCGTGTAAATGCCGCAACTAACGCGACAATTGCCCATTTCCTTCGAGTGATCGATAATTTTCACGCTGAATTTTTTCTTTTTATTATTATTAAAACACCGACACTCGCTTGTTTTTCAGACTTGAATAAATATACTTTTACCGGACGCCCAATTAAATCGGCATATTCAGTCATTGACAAATTGTTCCGAGCCGTGGGATAATCAAAAGTATATTCGCCACCGCATCATTAATAATTGTGCGAAAATGCACACCACTGCGAACCGCATTCTGACTCGTTTGTCGCCTCCCGATTATTCCTATCGCAATTCATGAAACCTGTAATAATGATCGCTTTGGATATTGTGCTACGAACGACAAATCGTTTATCGGAATATAAACATTGTTTTAGCGCGATTAATGATTCGCAAACTATTCATTTATGCAAACAAAATTGCATTCATATTTTTAATTATCGTTAGAGAACAAAAAAAAAAGCGAAGTGAATGAAAAATGAAATTGAAAGAAGAAAGTTAAATTCACATTATAAATCAATTTATACTTTATACATAAACTATATTTATCTGCTTTTTAATCTCGGCGTTGAATTCAGAATCATCGTGCATAAACAATCGAAGCAAATTTTATTCACGCGGCTCGTTCAATGCGAATATAATTGGAGAACAGATATCAAATTATTAATAAATAGTGAACGAAAATTTTGCCGAATCACAATTCTTTATCGGTATATCGCGCATCGATCATCGATTTGCATTGCTCCGTAGTTTTGTTATCTTTTCCGTCACGTAGAACAATAATATTCTTTAAAAGTCATTAATCATCGTAAACATCGATCTATTTGACATTCACTGTCTGCGGTGCCAGTCATTGCGTAGCTTTCGTGTACACTTGGGACTTTTATGTAAGTCACCACGGGGGACGCATAATGGCGTCAAATTGATTTTTGGGGACATAAACGTAACCCGCGATTTCAACCGATAAGATTCCCTGAAGCGCTCGTTTTAAAACTACTTCATTTTAATGAGTCATGTTTAATTCATTTTGGTTAAAAGGTAACGTTAGATTTACGTACGCGCAAACGAGGGGATCAAAATACAATTTAACAAATTTCCTTAGTAATTATATAATACGATATACGCGTCGAAAATTTCATGAATAAAACTCTTTCGATTGAATTTCCAACAGTGCATTCCACTTAATGTTATCACATGTAAATTGGACCGGCTTAAATGATTAGGAATAAATGTCGTTCGTTGGACATTTTAAGTAAATTATCTCGACTTGAAAATTTCGCGAAATTATGACAAACGTGTCGTTCCGTTGAAATTAACGACGTCGTTAACAAGCGATTGTTGTTTTTCGATAAAATCTATTTTATTTCCGTTCGAAAATGTTTACAGTGCAAACATTGATTTTATGAATTAATGAAAATGAAAAAGAAAAAAATATAATATGTTCCCTTGTTTTGTCTATGCGTCTCGTTTTTGTCTGCATACGCGTACGTATCTGATCGATCCTCTCGCTCCCATCGACAGAGCGGAACAAGACCGCGAGGAACGGATACGAAATAATAGCAGACATATTGCACAAAATGGACCGACCATCGCCGCTATCGAGGAACGATATTGACTTTTGAATCGATGCGAGCGCATGGTTATTGTTCCTATTTCGAATTCGGCTGTATCAGAAGATGCTCTTCCATTTCGAAAATTTCAATAAACTTAGTCAGAAAGCTTGCTTTTGCTGAATCCCGTTGGCGCGCCGGCATCAAATATTTGCATTACATTTTAGAAACATTTTTCTCTATCCATTCCATCAGCGTTCTAAAATATTATTCAATATATTCCAAAATTATTCTAAAATATTTGTCTATTGTTGGCTCGAAATTGAAATCAATTTGTCTTTCTGCAAAATCCTTGTAAAACAGAAAAAAAATACACTAACCGTTTAATTGAATGGTTTATTGTTATTATATTTTCATCGTTGAGTACTGACAATATTGTATCCTGTTACAATATCGTCAAAGATACCTAATTATCCTTTGTTAAATAATTCACATAATTAATTCCATCACAACATAAAATGCACAATTTCATAGTAAAGTTACTTTCTTCAGTTTCGATGTCAACCTAATAAAAGGGTTATTTAATATCATCTTTAAATTGGATAATAACGATAGGGATAACTGACAAAAGTCAATTATCGTTGAAAAACTAATATTACATCAGAAGATACCTCTGAAAACCGGAGAAGGAAAGCCACCGGCAAACCGCGACGCTCTGACAAAGTTTTATGAAAATAAAGACAATTCATTAAAGAATTCCTGTTAAACTGGCTATGATATGACGCTGCTGACTTGACTAATGAAAAGTGGATTCCTTCAATTCCACGGCCCTCGTCTATATTTATTTGTGCATTTATAGATATCGAAATTTTTAATCAGTGAAATTTTTCATCTAACTTATTTAATTACAGCTCTATTTATGGCATTGTATTATTACGAATAACTAACAATTAACACAATTATTATTGTAACAAAAAATTAATTCAATTACGAGGCATTCGTGTTACAAAAATATTCTGGATTTATAAAAAATTATTTTTGAAAAATAAGGCAAAATTTGACGTGAAATTTATTTCTTTTAATCATTTCGCTTTTCATCTTCGTAATTCCTTATTTGTTGAGCGCGAGCCACAAATATAATTTAAGCTTTCAGCAATGTTATTCCAAAACGTCGGCTGGAGATATTAGCAAAGAGCACAAAAAAATCTGGTATGAAATAGCGGCGCGCATCTGAGTATGTCTTATTCGCAAGAGCGCGAGAACAGGCCGGATGCGGAAACGATATTTCCTCGCTTAATATTCTGATGACGTAGGGCAAATATATTCCAACGAGCGCAAAAGAAGAAGAAGAAGAAGAAGAAGCAGAAGAAGTGGAAGAAGAAGAAGGAAGAGCGCGCCCGCTAAATGCAGGGCTCAAATCAATAGGGCAGCGGTGCGCAGCGACCCCGTCAAATTGACACCGCGACGAGGCTCGTCCTCGACCTCGTCCTCGTCGTTTGGCTTCACGGTTGAGAGTCACCCTCGTCGAAGGTGAAAAGTCGAAGAATTATGGGATAAAAGTCCGGCGCTCCTTCCGACGGTTTTGCTTCATTTGCGTCGACTAATGAACTTGAGGCGTCGCGGCCAACTTTGTCGTGTGGGATTTCAGAAGCTCTATTTTCAAATGCCAGGTCGAATATTCCGGGCATTTTTTTTCCTCGACAGCGTGACACGTTGCTTTTTTACTTTCAAATCAGCCGATTTCTTTTAAAAGCGAGCATTAAAACTTTCCGATGTTTTTTTTTTTTTCATTCTTTTTTTTTCCCTCGTCATTTCAGTTTCCTTTTCGGTTAAATCGAATAAAAATTCTGCGGATTTTGAAATTGAATTAAGTGGAATTTTCTTTTTTTTTTCCACGCTGGACTAATTGTGACGAATTATAAATAGAGTTTTTGTCAATGGCTTTGTAATGCGATTTCGCGTCATTAATTTTCAATTACGATTAATTGACGTCGACTTTGAATTGAAAATTACGTGTTCCTTTAATGCTCGTGAGCGCGCCCCGCGTGCGTTATTTGAAAAATGTAAATAACATATTTCGACGTAACTTTCATTGCCTCTCACGTGGATTTCCCAGTCGTGCAATTCCGAGGTGTCTTTCAACCTACGTGTACGGGTAATGCGCCAGCTCACTCCGACCCACCACGAATTTATTCCTATCGGTCGAGAGATACGTAATTTCGTCGTTTTATGACTTATCGTTTTTATCTTGATTTCGTTTGGTTTTATTACAGACGTGAAACGTACATTTGTTAAATTTATTTTCTTGTTATTTGTAATTTTTTTGATATAATTGTTTCCGAATTTTTTTAAGGATCGTCATTTTTTTAAGGATCGTCGTTTCTTTCATTTTTCGCGATATTTCTAACACTCAATCATCACGTTTCCAAAAAGTTCCGTACACTAATTCCAGCAACACAATTATGACTTACTCATCGAAACTACTCATTTATTGCGATACACCTCGTTACACGACCAAACCAATTATTGATCATCCAATTTGCGCCTCGAGTTTCGCAATTTCTCATCTCCCGAGTGAGATTATCGTTTATTGGATTGCAATCGTTCGCTATTTCTTATTCTCCGTTCAATCTAATGCGATCCCTTTTTTTCATCGCAAAGCTCATTTCAAAATCATTTCCTTCATCTGCATTCAAATCGCTCGCATCTAATCAACTTTTATTTTCTTTGTTACAGGTAAGTCCGGCCACCTGAGACTCACGTTAAACAGATCGAAAGCACGTCACGGCACCTGACCGCAGGACAAATTATTTTCAATCTCCCGCAAAATGAGACACGTAACTCACGAGCCCGCAAAAGTTATGACACCTCTCTAACACATTTCATACTTCTTTAGTAGGTCCTTGGAACAGACCCTAAACTTCGCTTACGTGCCATATAAAACACTGACCGACTTTGGACGCGAAATTGATCAAATACTCTCTTATTTTTTTTTAATTTATACCGTTTCCTCGGAGTTATAAAATTTCTATATTATTTTTAAAAAGGGGCACGTTCGCGAATAACAGGTCTCATTTTATATAAAGTTTGCAAAAATTTTTTAGTGTCGACATAAAAACGAAATGTTTCATTTTGCGGAGAAGATTTGTATTGAAACTTCGGTACGGTAAAAATTTTATTCAAACTTCAACCATTCGTTCCAATGCGATTAGAGTGATTCATTACATTTCCATTCATAATATTCTTTTTGCAATTTCATTTCCTTCAAACAATAATAATAAAAAAAAAAAAATAATAATCATTGAAACAAAAGTAAATTATCACTCTAATACATTTCAGTGGCATTACAATCCTTATCTTGCGTTGAAATAAAAGCAGTATCCACAACGATTTGAAATGAAAAAGCTCGAGACTGTGTAAAGAGATATAAGTTTCATTTGAGATTGAAATGAAATCGAAAGAATGGTTTGCAAAATTAGGAGATAAGTGTTAACGTTGTAGCGTTGTTTTTCATGGCATTATTTTGTTTTCGTGCTCGGCGCAATCTTGAGGATGAGGCACGGCAGATGACTTCCATTTCCAGTTAGTTCGTAGTAACTGCGATTTAAATGGCCCCCATCGGAAATGGAATAGGAAATGAAACAACGCGGAGTAGCGCCCTGCCGAGAACTAATGCAGGCTGACAGATACTTCGCGTGTGTGTACGGTGCCTACAGCGTACTCCCAACCGTTGTACATCGGCAACCTCCGATATGTCGATACGCACATGTATACACGAGACACATACACAGATATGCACCTCGACATATTAGGTCTGAGATTCCAACTGCAGAATCGTGAAACTATTCGATTAACAGAGCCAATACACCGAAGGCAGTCATTTATTTGCACTAAACGAATCCGTTTCCAGTAAAATTTTCCATCTCAGTAAATCATTGAAATTTTGGTTTGGAATTCATTTCCAATGTGAAACGTAATTTTATAGCAGATTCCAATACGTAGACAAATGAACGGCCGTCGTGTAATGTCTCTTGTAATGTAAACAATTGGATCAAACAAAATAACTTTTCTACGGTCTGAAATCTACGTTCTATTGATGCGAAAAAAAAAAAAAAAAAAAAAACTTTCTGCCACAAAGGTTTAGAAACATTTCGAATTTCCTTCTTAATGGGCAACGATTAACATCGCTTTGTGAATCAAAATAAATTATCTCATTTCATTATTAACCAACGAAACTCGTTTATTGGTGGAATGGCACAAATTAATTAGTCGCCGGACTGATCTGAAATATAATCACGTGCTTTTAAAATTTTGCTAATAAACTCCGTTGCTCATTGTTCATTGCATTCGTTTAACGACGCCAAATGCATGTCCAGTTTAGGTAGTGCTTCTAAGTGGATCGTAAACATTGCATTAATTAAGTGCGGTGAACATAGAGGAGGCATTGTGCAGTTTGGCTGCAAATAAAAGTACCAACGGGCTTTTATATTATATGCGCATATATCATTAGATGACGCCGGTGGCTGTGTTTGCACGTGGGAGTGTTCACAAACACTGCTCCGAATTGCTTTCTTATTTCAAGCGGCACCAGTTTGACGCCTGTCGTACGTTGACTCAAGTCAATCAAAACGTGTTCTCCTTCTTTATTATAACAATCTTTTCTTCAAATATCAAGATCCAGTTGATGTTGAATTAATGGAAAAGATGGAGGCCTGTCTTGTCGTGTTATTACGGTTAGCGATAAATATGGATTGCGAAAGAGATCGCTTGTACGAAACCTCAACAGTCCCGGACGTTTCTTTGTTTAGGAGGGAAGCCTTACGCGAGGTTTCTTTTTTCCTATTCGTTCGAGGATTGACTTGCCAATCGTTCCCCCGTGGAAACGAGCGACCGGACAAGCGCGAATCATCGCAAGAAGCAAACTGCCACGGGGTCTCGTGTTGGTCTTGTAAATCATGCTCGTTGCCGGTCGAAATGGCACAAGTCGCATGGGTATTTCTTGCGCTATTTCGAGCTCCGAGGACTAGAACTTTTGAACTCCGAGAGACGTCTGAAACCGCAGTTACAATAAAACTTTGCTCGCGCTTCTTGTCACCGCACAGCAAAATTGCTAGGTAAACATTTTCAATTTATTTTCAAACTTTAAACATCCACACACTCACGCGCGCAACACAATAGTTGCAAGGTAAAAACCATTACACGAAAGGGACTTTTTTAAATTGGCTTTTCCAACGTCAACGTATTATTTGTTTGGAATTCAAAGTTACCGTGGTACGATTCAAAGTTTAATTCGATGCGGATTATTGCGACTGTTATTCTTTAAAGATTTTCCTTCGGTTTTTCCTAGTTTTTTTTTTTTTTTTTTTTTTTGTGAATTGTGAGCCCTTCGTTTGTAACAAGTTAAATTGGTATTAAATTGTTAAAGCTCTTCATAAAAAGACAAATTACGCGAACGCACAAACACGTGAAATTCATTGTTTAGTTTTTTATCGACGTTGCAAAAAAGTACTGAAAATCATCTCGCCAAGTCTCTCTTTCGCGTGTTACGTTCCGGATGATACAACGGTAGATATAGTTTCGCTTGCGTTACGTAAAACAAGATTACATTTTGCAGAAGGTATGTCGTAGGTATGTCTGTTGAAATCGATCGTTAAGTAGATTAACTTGTAATTCTGATTTAGATACTGTTATAAATGTTAAAAGGGAACGCTTAAACCACCAGAAGAGAAAACAAGCTAACAACATCCTCTTAAAGCATTGACGAATGATTGCCACAGATCAGAGGTCTGTCGCGCGAAAAATGGTACCCTTTAGCCAATGGACATCGTAGTCACGCGATCCTACGAACCGGCAATCAGACCCCCAGCGTTCTGCGACGAAACGACTCGGTCGTTCTTCGGTATAACTGCTTATCGTCGATAAAGATATTTACCCCAGATAAGAAACGAGCCGTCTTGCGTTTATTCGCATTAGCCTAAGGAAATTTTTTCTTTTTTCTTTTTTTTTTTTTTTTTTCATTTTGTATTCGATCCATTTTATAAGCGACTTTCTGATGCCTTGCACATCATTCTACAAATACGGCGCCACCTGTTACTCTTCGGTGACACCGACCTTTGCCGAATTATTAAGAATTAAAATCTAGTCGCGAAACTGTCGAAATTACTACTGAGCACTCAATTTATCCAATTTCATCCAACTTGAATGAACTCGAGAAGTGACACTGGAAAAAGCAACGGTGTAAATCGTTTCGCTCAATTTCGCGAAATTACAGAATTGCGCTGAAAAGTAACAATTCCAGTAAATTGTTTCCAAGACAGGACAAGACAGTAACTGTATAGACCACTTATTGATCTTGGAACATGCATTAGACCGGATTTCCAGCAACGGATGAAGCGTCGAAAGTCGCTTCGTGACCCTGGAAACCGCACTTTGACTCTCACCAGAGCTCGGAGTCATGAATCCAAGAGGGTTGCGCTAAAGGTTGTCGGTAGGTTACGTAGTTAAAGTGTACCTATGCGAGGCTGATTCGAGACGACTTGTACGCCGCTCAATCGCCCGAGGCTTTCGTGATGTAAATGTAAAACCTTCTCCCGACTGTACTTATTCGCACAAAGAAGAGCATGATGGGTTCTAAGGAAATTGCAGATATTAACCGATCATTTTAAATCTTCATTTGAAGAAAACGATGAAATTTGCCACCAAATATCATCGGCAATTAATTTTTCTCGAAAACATTTTCTTCCCTCTCCTCTTGGAGGTTAACCTCGGAATTTACAGTCTCGAAAGTACTTCAATTAATTAACGATAGTTCACAGAAGAATTCAGCGTTGCCTCTTACTTCATTTAATATGATGTTAATTCTAAGCGTGAATGAGAAAAGGAAAGCTCAAATAACTTATGTAAATTGCGTTCCTTGACATTCTTGTAAACTTTCCTTGTCCCCTTAATCCAAATCCAGTTGAGTAAACTCATCGGCAATCTTCATCAGCTAAAGCAATTATTTATATTCCCGAAACTTTTTGCCTTATTTCGTTCGTCGCACTTTCCACGGTTCCCAGATAAATTTAAAGCCCAAAAAAGTGCATGGCACTTGAAAGTTTCGAAAGAACAATCGCGCGCTTTATCTTTGCATATTCAAATGCACGGCTTTCAATTAATTGCGATCGATTCACGATATTTTCCAATTTCTCGGAACAAAAGTCTTAAAAGTTAATTTATGCTCGTCACGTCGGCGTCATTCGAAAGCGGTAAAATTCGAGTGTTTTCTTAGCCGTCATTATTTCTTTCGATAATCTCGACACTGCGAGGCGGTCTTTGTATTCATAGTCCGGCCATGTATACGAATCGGTAGTATCGCCCACGTATCTCGATCGTAAAACCTTCGACCTATCGCGCTACGGGATTTCACTCGAAATTCCTTATCGTTGATAAATACGATTCCAGAGAGGACGAGACAGCTCTCGACGGTGCTTTAAGTGGGAATAAAAATAATCGTAAAGTTCCAAAGAGGTGACTTGGCGTATATTCCCCCCCTCCCCCACTCTTCTCCCCCGTGTCCTTCTGATCTCACCTCGGCAACTTTCTTCATCATCCTTAAAAATCCCTTTTCGATAACCATTATCTGCAGAATGGCCCTTCTCATGGAATTTAGATACTTAGATCTTTTAGACCTAACAAGGATCTGTTATCTCCTAATTCGATATGGTAATTTCAAATCAGACACACATTCCCATTTATAACCCAGTGATAAATGGATGATAAAACTAATCTTTTCTTTGACATTGGCTTGTCAAACAGCAACTTGTTATTTTAAAGCTTAATCACTGAACTGAAATTAAATAGCTGTCTTATTTAAATAGGACAGTTTTGCGATTTCAGACCTGATTCCGAATAATTAATTCACTTCTATTGATATTCAATTGGATTTATTTGCTAAGCCCACAAAAGATCTAGTAAACGATGTTTGTTCAACATTACAGATTAGCCAAGAAAAATAATATTCTCTTTCCATCCTTAAAACCATGAAAACTTTCATTTTACCTGGTATGAACTCGCAAATAATTTTTGCAAAACGTCGTCGTCGCGTGCGTTGATGAAATTTGTTTTTTTTTTTTTTTGTTCGGTTACAATTTCGCGAAATAATAACTCCGTACTGTCGGGACAATTCAAACTAAAGCAGTTCCTCCCTTTTGCCGTTAAATACCGCTTGTACGCGAGGAAGATTAGGATCTGCAAGAAATATTTCCACGGTCTATCAAATTTCAAGATAGAAAAGGATCCTCTTCTTTTTCCAAGCAAAGAATAATCGACGTTAGCGAAGCTCGAGATTTCTTTGCGTCGCGCACCACCTTCCTCGTGAGCTTTTCCGACTCCGCTTCGTTTTCCTAGCAGTCTTTCTCTGCCTGTTCAAATACCGTGGATTCACGGTATTAAACTCTGAAGGTGCATTCCCCCCGCTCCCTCGCCCTTCCCCTCCCAGCCGGCTGGTGTGTCTTCTTTTCCTCCTCGTCGCTCGGTCTCTGTCCCATTTTCCTTTACCTTCTCCTTTTTTTTTTTTCTACCCTCCTTGTTTTCTTTCATTCGTGTGCTTTGTTTTATTTCCCCCGAGGCTCGGAAACAACCGCGGACGGAGACAGTTTTGCGAGAACAGAGAACGCAGACGCAAGAATAGCGTCTAGTCGAAAAGGAAGAGGAATTAAAAGCAACTCGCGAGCCGCGAATATATATCATCTTCCTTTTTGCGGGCTTGTTTCGCAATGGACATCCACGTCTATAATTATTTTTTTTCGTGGTGATTAATCAAGCCGAGCTAAACGGACCCTTTTGAACTGCATTGGCTGGTATTCATTTATGCGCTCTTTATATTGGCGAGGAGCGTCCTTTGAGGGGCCTCTTTCGTTTACATTAGACGGCATTGGACTTTCAGTGGCAGCACGTCTTTACGAAAAATTGCTTTCAAACAATTCCTGTTTGCGTTTTTTTTCTGTCACGGCTATACCTTTCCTTATTTCATTCAAGATTTTCTTTTACCTTCGAGTACTTTAAACTTTTTCTCAAAAATTTCTTGAAATTTTCAAGATCCTAATTATAGATAAGACGCAATACCTCGTCCGACTTCTTCCTCTAACTGGCAAAGTTGAAAAAACAAATTTTTTTTTGTCAGACGAAAACTAATCCGAAATAAACTTTTTTTTTTGTACTTTTTGTACATAACGTAATACGTTTTATTTATGCACGTTTCTCCACATTTTTCCTTTAAACATGGGCAAAAGATGAAATCTACAGTAACACGGCACAGAAGAGCGTTCTCACAAGGTACATAAACATCTCAAAGAATCGGTTCTCGAACGTAGTCAAACACGCGCTCAAGACATTTTCTTCGCGAGAGTGCAGCAAGATTTTCTTTGGATATCCCTCTTTTTCTTCCTGTATCTCTTTCTCTCTTATGACATATTCCTCCCTACGAAAGTCACGGGACAAAATGCAGTAAAAGAAGACGAGCCGCGACAACAAGCGACTCGACTCTCAGTTGATGCATCATCCGGTGCAACGCGAAATGGCAGACACATCAGAATCCTATCATAGATAATAAATAATTCATGCATCACGTTCCGCCGTCGATCTTTCGCTGTCCTTGATCCTGTACTCCTCATTCGTCCATCACTTGGATAGCTTATCAACTGGTAGTCGTCGCAAAAAAAAAAAAAAACAATCTCCAGATTTATATTCATACACTTTAGACACCATTTGCAGTTCATTTTTTGTGCCAATTTAGCTTTATCTAAATCCTACATTCTGATTATTACTACAATTAAGATAAAACTCAAGAATTAATCAATTTCTGAAATTAATTTTTTTTAAACGTTACTGGTTTTATCTAAATCGTTTTCTAGCAATTGCTGAGTCAATTAGGTGAAAACAGAAGTACATTGAAACCGATTGAATGGTGTCCATTAAAACGCGGGCAATTGGTTCGAGGTTACCGGGAGTTTGCGCGACATTCATATCGCCCGAAGAAATTCGGTGCGCCGGGCTAATCGACACATTAATTTTGTTTCTGCGTTATTTACGCTCCTTATCGCGCGAGCCCCCATCTCCGGCTGCCACTTTCCGGCACTGCCCACCGTAGAAATTTCATTCGACGGCGATAAGAGTTTTTGTCGACCCGTAGACTTCACGTGATTTACAACGCCATCGGGTTATCTCGGGCGCATCAATTAACGACACCATTGCGAGAACAATAATTAATTTAAGCTGCGAACGGAATCGGTTATATATCGAAAGGCAAACCGTACGCGATCGCGAGTTAAGATAAAGCGAACCACGCCAGAACCATTGTCGAGTTCATTTCATAATTCGCTTAAGTCAAATTCCCTAATGCCATTTCGTTATTTATAGCCGTGGTAATTACTCGCGAGACAGGTACAAGTGTAATTTGCGCTAAGAACTCGGTTAATTCGTTCGTATTAATTTGCACCGCAATATTTACAAGTTCGTTAACAACTTCATTAAAAACGCGAGACAGAATTTCAAATGAAAAGAACTCGCCACAACTTTAACTGTCCCATCTTGATTTAATAAATGACCAATTTAGGTATTGCATGAATATAAATTTTATTTCATCTTGGGATTTAACGACGACTTGATTTATCATTTTATGTATTAATCGCTTGCGTCGCTTGAAAAGTCGTGGAAAAATCTTAAGTGCCTATTCGGTGATTATTCAATGAATTAATAGGAGGTTTTAAAGAAGATATAAATCAAAGCGAGGCGTAAGTGTTCCAACTTTAGTACCTGTGCGATTCGTTTTACTTGTGTAATATTCCAAATACAACTTTCTTCTTCGCCATAAGACGCAGTTGCGCGTCAAACGATGCGTTAATATCGACGCGTGATTTATTAGACGCACGTGCGTCGGGGCCTAGGCGCGTGATTATGCGAAAAGCGTTATCTTATGAAAGTTTGCTTTACGCGAAGATAAAACCACGGAAACGTTAGACATTACGAACGATTTGTTGAGCTACACAAATATTATCTTACCAATATATGTGACACGACGCTTGATAATACTGTCATAAGTACTTAACTTTTAAATTACAATTTCCACAAGCCGAGGCTTCTATAAAGCCCTGAATCTTTCAGACTAACAATTTCTCATAACTCTTTTCTTTTTTTGTTTCGTTTTTGTAAATCAATTCTAAATTTTTATTAAAGTCTTTTTGTGTCGTGTAATTTCTGTTAAACTCTGTGCAAAACGTTGAACGTGTAATTTTAGTGAGTCCCTTTGTCAGGTGACTTTGTCCGAAGAAAAATGAACGATAGGTAATTTCCTTGGAAAAAGGGAAAAGCGAATCATACGAGTGTTCACGATTAATCAGTCGTTTTTTTTTTTTTTCCTTTTTTGTGGCAAACGCAGGTCGTCCCAGTGGGGTTCGCGGTTTTCGTAGGCACAGGTGGGTTCGTCATATCTTGACTAATTAGAGCAGCATTGTCCGAGCAGCCCTCGGGGCAACCGAGGTCATGAATTAATCATCCCGTGACGCACGGTGACCACCTTCTCCGGACGGCTCTTTCGCCCTGCCGATTTTCCATCTCGCTTAGGCAGTCAGGCACACCGCGACGCGAGAAAATACAGTAATTAAAGCGCGCGTATGCATAGTGCCTTTGCATAATTCGTATCGCCGCGCGACGCCGCTATATTTGCGTCTGTAATTTAATTACAGCTGTCTTAGATTTCGCCTATCATTAACATAACGCTAGATGCGCACTAAGAAATTAATCGCGTCGCATCCCAGCAGTGCTTAATGGAATTTGCAGATTAATGTCTCATCTTATTAACTACTTTGATAATTTGAATTTATACCTCGCTTGGGAAACGATAAAGACTGAATCTATTGAGACTGATATTGAATTTTCATTTATATTTTTGTTTTTAGTTCATTTTGGATTATTTAATGGTTATTGGATGTATATTATCTCTGCATTGAATTGAAGAGAAAATGGCTCAAGTTAAAAAGAAACAAAATGAATTTTATGTAATTTCGATTTCTTGGAAGACAATAAATTTCAGCAATTAATGTTATTTCTTAACAGTTTCCTTTTACTCCGTAATGACTCCAAATGTCATTGATTTGATTTGTTAATTATGAAAAATTCTTGACGTATGCGAGTCGTCGATTCAAAGAGAAGTACTCCACCGTTTGATTGACGAACGAGCGACATTAAAAGAGACAGTACGAAATGGCCGATGCAGTCGAGCCAACAGTTAAGTTTTGTGAATACGTGAAGGGTTATCGGCTGATGCTGGACATATCGACGACGATTTACGAACCGCTCGTAATCGGACTCCAAACTCCTTGAAATTCCGAATGCGCAAGCGCCTCGTTCGAGTTCCTAAATATTTATAACTGACGATAAAAAAAACGTCGCGCTATCCACGACGTGGACTGGAAGAGGGTCTGACCCTTTTTGCCTTTCTTCAATTCTAAAGGAAATTTCGGACGGAAAGGCAATCGTGATTCCGACAGCACTATTCAGCGAGAGGGTTCTTGACAAGATGCGAACTTTGCAAAAGAAGCCGAAACTCGTTTACTCCAAATACAGAATTCGTTTCGCTGAAATTTGCTTTGTTATTTCAGGTATTTCATATTTTTATTTCGGCAAATGATTAGGCATATAAATAAGTTGCAAAGACTCTGTTTTAGTCACGTCTATATTAGGTTCGAAGATGATAAAATCGTGTTGAAAATGTATAATGTATATTGCAATATCAATTTATAATTTCCGAACTTGTGACAAAAATAAAAATGATATACTTCTAAGGAAACAGAGAAAGCTGAAAAAAATGTTGAGTTTCTGTGTAAGGGTTCTTTTGGAGGAAGACCTCGTGCAGTCAAAATTACCGTGCATAATGCTTTTTTTTTTTTTTTTGTCAGGTAGAAAAAAAAGAATTAAAACAGTAGGAAATAAAAAAAAAATGAGAAGAAACGAGAAGACAAGGAATCAGCGTTTCGCACAGCGAGTTTTTCGCAGAGTCGGACGAGTCCGACGAAGTACTCGTCGGGGTTTTTACAATTTATAAAGTGCTTTGTCGCCGAATATCTAGCACGGTCCGACTGGTCCGTTGCCAACAGCCGCGTCCTTCTGCACCGATACCTGTGCATACGCACGTACGAATGTACACATTCGTATTTACACAAGTGAAAAAAATCGACCGCCAGACAAAAATGACAAAAACGCTGTAACTGTAATATTACCGTCACAACCCTTCGGTCAGTTCGTCGTCAAAATCGTCGCAATATCAAGCTATAAACTCGCGTAATTTTCCCATCACGCATTTACATTATTTATGTAAAGTCCGCGCACCTGAAACGCACCGGTTATCAATAAATCAATCGCTTTTGATGCTCCAGCGTGAAAAATCGTCTAATGGGAATTATTGTGATAAATTGGGAGTTAAGAACATGTGTCAAGTCTGCAGTTATATTTTATGATACTGCGTTCGATCGAAACGCGCAAAATCTTTTTTATTGTGTGATTTAACACTTTTCAAAAGACGATGATTTACTGATTGTACTCAATCTTGAGTAAAAAACAGTGTTAATTAACGCGTATAAAAAATTACACGTAAAACAGTGTTAATTATAATTTCGCACAGAACAGTAATTGCAAGAAACTAGTGACTCATTAAATCTTCACTCTGACAAAATTGGATTAAAACCGAGAGCAAAGCGAACGGCTTAAAATTCGATCGAGTTTTCTTTTTGTTTGGGACCCACCGTTGGAGCCTTATTCGTCAGTTGACTCGATCTGCGCCTAATAAGAAAACGACCGCTTTTTGCTGTCAGCCACAACAGACTGTCGTCAATTCGATTCGCCTTTAAAAGGAAACGAAAGATCTAAATATTGCAAATTCAAGAATTATTCTTAAAAGCGAAGTAGAACAAATAAAAGTTGAATCGATCGAATCGCGTCCTCACAAAGTGACAAAATAGTCGACACTGCGGTTAAATCCCCGTCGAACGCGTCTGACGTCTCTTAAAGCGTCTTGGTTCCCGCTTACCCGAGATTGCCAAGTTTTGACTGGAACTTCTTCAAATCACAGGATTTTCGTCTGTCGATAATTTTATCGGAAAATCCCCGTCTAGACGACAGAAGCCCTCTATATTGTTTATCGAAAATTCAACAATACCTTTCCCTGTCAACCCCAAAGTATTTTAATAAAAATACTTTCAGCGGATAATTCAAAAAAAAAAAAATTACATCAGTTCTGCGTGCAATTTTGTAAAGTGTTTCTTTATCGCGAAATTTTTTCGCGAAACACCTGATTTACATTTTTATAACGTGAAGATTTGCAATTACCAGGGGCAAGTTTTTAATGCGGTCATTAAAAGATAGTTAGATGAGATTATGAATCAGAGAAACAGTATCAAAGTTAATTCAGACATTTATGCGATTGATGAACGGACATTCGTGTTAATTGGACAGAAGGTCTGTGTACATTCGTGCAGGTACCGTGGTTTTACACGACAAGCATAGGATTCATGATCTGGCCACGAACGCTCATAATGTAACTTAACGAGTTACTGTGCTGTAAACGTGGTGTAACGACGCGCAGTAACGTAGCCAGCGTAACTAGTAGACACAATAATCACCAGTTCGGGAAATTAACTATCGAAACTGCATAAGCGATATTTCGCCGGAGTATCCTCTCGCGAACCAATCGCTCGTTTATAAACATCTGCGAACCGACCAATGAACCACAGTCGTTGTTTCAAACAATTATTTATTACGCCATTTTACTTGAGCAATCATTAGAATTTCATTTCCTCGAGATTATTCCTGTCTCAAGTTGAAGTTTACTGTTTCAATTTATTAACTAAAATATACTTTGTAGAACGAAAATGAATATTGAATTTTTTCGTAATCTAGACGCATAATAATTTTTACAACTTGTAGTACACGATAAAAAGTGGATGAGAGGCAAAAAAAAGGATTGACGGTAAAAAAAGAAACAATCAATCTTCACGAGTCATGATAAAATTGATTTATATTCTCTTAAGAGTATTTTATTACATTAAAAGCAGATAATTTTCTTTTATGAAAAGTCCGCGAGCCATGTATTTTTTCGTACCCCCGAATATTTATGTTCGCTAACGACCGAAGAGCGCACAATTTATTGGCGTATAATGTTCCCAAATGATGCCAAACGGTGAACCAGTTGGAATGAAAATTGCGAAGCCCAAAGAAAAAATGCAAGCCCGCGGCTCGCGTTTTCGTGAAAGGCTGTTTAGGCAAATGTGCAAAATTCCGCTTTGTCTTCATTTTAATGCCATCGCCCATCTTTGATACCGCTGCTCGTAATTTAGGTATTACGCAAAAAAGGATCCTTCGTGATTGGCGGTTCGACTTGGTCCAGTTTAATTTATGAGCACAATTGCGAAAGCATTAAAAGTAGCCCTTCGTACAGATCCATCAATACATTTGACACAATATATAATTTAAATTTTTCAACAAAATCATTTTTGCCCAATTAAGCTAATTCCTTTGAAACGCTGCTCACCGTTCCACTCACGCAAATTACCGAATTTCCTTGGAATTTATTATTATCATATTTTTTTTTTTTGTTGTAGTTTGCCGTTAATTTTGAGTAAATTGTTTTTTACGAAGAATTTGAAATTAATTGCAACATCTGTACCGAATGGCGAAAGCTGGTTTATCTTTTTATTTAATGAATTCGATTTGTATGCGAAAGTTTAACAAGATAAACAACTTTTAATTAAGTCTCCGGTTCGGCGTTAAATGAAATTCAACAAAACGCGAAGATTATTGTCAAAAATGTTGTTTATTTAGCGAGCGTTTATCGCGAAAACCAATCCATCGATTGACTAAGTTTTGTGAACTTATTTACGTTGGAGAAACGCGATTATTCGATTACACCGACTTTCGTATAAAGGACTTATCTTGATTCAACTTAGCGTCGCGTGTTCCGCGCTGACAATCGTCACGAAAGGGATTTCTCTGGCGCCGTGCTCACTGGATAATTCGAGATACGAGCAGCAACCGACACACCTCTATTACTCGTTTTTCGTCTCATTCTCGCTCACGCGAGACCGCCGTCAACGAAGGAAACACCGAGGAAGGGGCCGATATTAATTGACGTAATTAAGCGAAGCCTATCTGCACCCGGGAGAAGCACGTCGATGAGCGACGAGACGTCACGGCGAAATTGCCGCTCGTTGCGAAATCGTAAAATATTCTCCGCTATCATCCCGGCGCTCGTCATCGGATCGACCAGTTTTTCCTTTAATTATATTTATATGTATCACTTCAGTTAAAATTATCCCTCGTTTTAATGATAATAGAAAGTCTTTTTTGTTTTATCTTTTATAAATGATATTTTATATAAAACTTTATCTTTATTAACGCACGAATGTCGTATATTTTTTGAGCGCACGTCAACACCCAATGTAATCTGGCGAAAATTACGATCAATCATTATTATTAATATCTCTGAAGAATTTATTTGAATCCAGTTAAACCTAAAAGTTGACCTTTAATTATTCCAGCAAACGTTGAAATTATTTGCATTTCATAAACACGTTTGAATATGTAAATCATTAAAACTGATTGCTTATTAATATCGAGAAATATAACGAAATTTACGTACAGGAGGAACGTAAAAATTATCATAGTGATACGCTGATGTTAGTGTATTTTTGAACGCGCGGAATAATGGTCGGTTAATTGCAGGGGCTTGGCGAACAATTAATTAAGTACGATCAATGTTTTATCAACCTTGATTTCGTTATTTTCTCTACCATTGAATATTTTGGCAGCCGACAGAAACAACGAACGCAAGGTTTAAATTTGTTGTTTATACAGGAAAATTCAAACATTTGCCGAAATATTGTTATCATAACCTGGGCATTAACATTTTTAACAATGTTTTAACTCTGTATTTCAACCTTTGCGAATACATATTTAACGAAGATAATTGGTTTTTGAAATTGTTTCAAAATCATTATCTACGCCAAAAGTGTTTATCAATTCGCGATGGAAAAATATTCTTTTCCCGAAGATCGTTCCAACTGCCATTGCCTATCCTCGAAATATAAAGTTTGCCGATGAATTCGGTTTATCTGTATCAGGGAAATTCGCTTTTACGGGGAACAGACAAAGTACATTTTGAAGGTTCGCGTACGCAGATACGTTTCTGTATCCGCAGCTGAGTGGTGTTCTATTTAGATAACTGAATTACGAATGAATTATTGGCCGTCGATGTGTACGTAGGTATATAATTTGATAACATCGGCGCCTCCAGCGAGAGCTGGCTCCGAGGCTCATATCGCCAGGAACGTTGGTACCTGCGTAGTTTATACATTTACAAGAGCAAGAGCCGGCTTTCGAAGCTTGCTACATAACGACAGTAGCTGTCGCTGACTCGCATTACGTGTGGTTACGCGTATCATTAGGCACACTCCCTCGCTAAACTCGACCTATCGCGCATGATAATTCGATAAAAGGAAATTGATACAGCCTGCTTAGTCTAAGTGCATTGGCCAAACCTATGATTAATCCATTTTTCATTGCAAAGCATCAACAAACAAACTTGCAACTGTTATCGTGTCTTACCAAAAAAAAAAAAAAAAAAAAAACACCGAACAAAATGAAAAATTATTCAAATAAATCTTCTTTTTTTTTGTTATCCTCGTAAAACTATTAATCTCAAAGTCGAGTAAAATTTAACATCATTCTCTCAACTTAATTCTGAAGGTACATAACTAAGATTATATCTACATAAGATCTTTCATCTGTTACTGGAAAGACGCATTAATCCAAAATGACGACAGAAAATTTTTCCCTAATGAAATTGTGTGAATTGCGTTGGCTCCCAAAGTATTCATACGATGTTCTATGAACTTCGCCGAGTCTTAGAAACGTGACATTTGTTGCCCGGTGACATGATCTTATTAATTAGTGTCAGTGCTAAGTTAAAGGCAAGGTCTTGTCGAATGTTCAATCTCAGCGACTCAGGCAGATTTAATTAAGTCATACGACGTCCGTCTTAGTGGATGAGAACTACGCGAAAGAGGCCATATGCGTACCCGTGGACAAGCTCAAAGTGTTCTCGAGAGTACATTTGAGACGCAAGGATAAGGACGCAGGGATGAGGAGGACGCGCTGCTCGCGCATAAATCTTACGTACGGTGGTATGTATTCCACCGGGAACATTAATAAAGAACTCGCTCGCATAAGGTCTGCATCCGATTCGATTAAGAAAGTCACGATCCACTCATAATACGTTTTCTCTCTTTTAATCCATGTTATATGATCCTTAATATCTTTCAAATATCAATTTATTCGGACACCGTGTACGTAAAAATAAAAGGACTTACTAAACGAGTCGCTCAATTTTTTACTTAGAAATTTATTGTTCATTTAAGAGACATTTGTAATATATTGGGTTTATTATCATGAAAGTAAAATGAATCAAAGGGGGAAGATGATATTTAAATTTTAAAGGTGTATGGAAATTACATTCGGGGAACTTGTAGTCTTTCTTTTAACTCGTCATTATAAGTTAGCCAATGACTCTTACGGAACAGTCATCGATAAAGAATTTATATCAAAGATGGTCATCACAGTATAATATTGATCGGTGATGATTGTTCAAAAAAAAAAAAAAAAAAAAAAAAAAAAAAAAAAAAAAAAA
>JABFQA010000287.1:0-22266 GCA_022817065.1 Probaryconus sp. ZL-2020
ACTAACAAAAAAAAAAAAAAAAAACAATATTCAAAAGTAATTATTTCCAACACTTAAAATCTAAAATTAGAATACATGCCAAGTTATTTATTGAAATCATTTAATTTGAGATGCATTTAAAAAAGTATAATTTATTCGTAGAGATTTTTATCGTTAACATTTCAAATGCAATAATCAATTCTTTAATGCATTAATGAAATGCTTTTGTACAAAACCAGTGTAAATTAACAAAGGAATAGGAAAAAGAAATTATAAACATTTTTATTTGAGAAATAAAAGAAAAAAAAAAAGATATCCAAGAATAATACTGGATTTTATAAAGATGCCTTACGACACTGAAAAAATGTGGGTAGGTATCATTAAAGCGTCAGTACCGGTGACGTAAGATTCTTTCAAATGATACTTGAAACCGTTTTCAGGAAACGTGGACCGTGTCATGTTTAATTTTTACATTTGACGTTACAACCTTTTACAAAATTCACATTCTCCTAACTTTTATCGCCCGAGTAATTCCCATTGCTATAAATTTTCAGTGAGAAAACATCTTGCTTAAAAAAGACATTTTATATCGATGTAGTTTACCCGATTATTTATTAAGAAATACATTTTATATATACATTCTTAATGCAACAATTTCTTTACCCTTAAATACGATCAACTGTTTCACACGACTTTTCAACCAATAAAGTTACTATTTTATTTGATACACATCTTGTTATTTAAAGTAATCTTTTTTCTTTTGCAAACTATTATATTTAAATTGAAATTTTCTTTTCTTTGTATTCTTTATTTTGACAAAACAGATTTTATGATTTGCTTGCATGGTTTTGTGAACGAAATAAATGAGGAGTTTTGAATAACCTTTTGAGAAAGATTAGCTTTAACAATGAAACAAGACAAAAACGTTCCTGCGAATGATTTGCGCCCTTTGACAATAGTTAGTGCAGCCGGTGGTGATGTCACATATACATACAAGCATTCTCATTCAATCTTTCTATCTTTTCATTTTACTGTGCGATCACTTTAAACCGATGAAAAGGTTCGGAGCTTAAGCTTATGCCATTTGGCGTTACGTAAGCCTTTAACATCATGTTTCAACAATTAAAAAAAATTTTTTTTATTAGATTTCTTAACAGTAATATTTCTTTAGTATCCAAAACAGGTACAATACAAAATAATGGTTAGTGTATTAAATTGAAAATTGTTTCTTTAAATTTGTTCGTGATGCAAAAACGTAATCTCTTGTAGTACAAAAGATGGAGTAATTATTTTTTAAAATTCGCTTGCGAACTTTAAAGAAAACGAAGGGTCGAAATTAGGTCATCAAAATTATCCTTTCATAAACGTTGTAACATTATTTTTAAAGAGTCGCAGCCCGCAGGGATTTTCGATTACAGACTTGACGGCATCTTTCACAATAAGATAAAGTAAACTTTTCCATAATTGGGAAAACGTTGTTTTTTTTATATAATTTTTAATTATTATGAATCTTTTTGAAATATTTTTAATATACGCTTCAGAAGTTTTTAGATGAAGTAATAATTTAAATTATAATAATTATTCAAATTATGCGCATGAAAATCTGAATTATTTTTTTATTTGTTGGCAAAAAATATAAATCAAAAGGGTTGATCTTTTGCATCAGAAAATGGTACTTTATAAATAATTGCAAAACCTTTCGCAGATGATTGATTCTAGTAAATTGTCGTCCCTAATGCGGATCAGTAGTGCATGTCAATATATAGAGTGACTAAGCAGTGCGACGAAAAAATGTTTGATCTATTAATGAATATATCATTATTTCACATCATAAAAAAACTTTCAAAAACAAATGGAGAAATAAATAACAAATGACAAACTTTACATAAAAACGAAAAAAGAAAATTCTATGCTTTCTTTTTGTCTCGATCAATATAAGTGTAGTCGATTTCTTCTTCGAAATCCGCAGTATTAAAATTTATCTTAACCCATTTACTATTCTTAAGGTACGAAGCAATTTATGCAAATCTCCAGTGTTATATTTCCGAATATATTTGGTGAATATTCTAAAGTTTTATCACATTTTATAAATGATCAAAGATTTCTAAGAAAAGGACAAGTACGAAGAAGATTATTTGCATAATCTTAAGATTTATTTTTAATACTGTTACAGGAATCTTAAAAAGTTTTTCATCAGTTAGTTAAAATTTACAAGCTCCGTACTTCATAATGTGTGCATATTTATTTTATGAAATTCTTTTAAGTATTAAAATATCTAAAATTAAATGATCCCTTAACATTCAAGCCACTTCTATTCCTTAAATATATTCAACAGGTGTAACTAATAGTTATTCACCATAAGACAAACAGGTCACAGAAAAGGTGAAGTCAACCAACGATATTACCCGACTCCATAATTACAGCATTTCCTGCACGACCAAACAATATATTTCACTGTATCCTATCAAACTCCTAAACCGAAAATATCTCAATTAATGAAACCTAATTGATAATCAGAAATCAATTTTTCAGAACACTCGTAATGAAATCACGTAATTAGCCAATTAAATATGCAAGTCTTCGTTGTAGCATTATTTAACAATATAAAGACTCAATTATTTAAAAAATGAAAATCGTTTTCATTAAAATTTCGTCGGAATAATTATTTGTATGTACGAGTAAGGCACTCTAAAAGATGAATTAAATTAAACGATCAACATGATGATTTTTCAAATACTGAGTTAAGTAAACTTGAGTAGCGTATATGTCGGAGAGCCTCTGGCGCAACTTTAACACCGTCCGGAGTCGGACATTAAAATTTATCCCCACACTCGAAACGATGACACAGTTTACGAAAGTCCCCATGGTTCTAAGACACTGGTGCGACGCAAGGCGTTGTCTCCTTTATCCAAGTAAATAGGTCGATACGATGATTCCAGGTGGGTTTGCAGGAATTCACGAAAATCGATGAAAGACGAAGAACGTTTCACGTAACCCTCTTGTGCGAGTGAAACGGAGAGTCTATATCTCCGTGTTATCTTTTTCTATCTCCCACATCCTATCTCCTCTTCTAATATTCTTAAAGCGTCGACGTTGCCAAAAGTACGCAAAAAATAAAAAAAACTCCGCTCGCTGTGACGAATGAAGGGATCAAGGGAATTTCCTGTACCGCATTAAGGATCAGGAATGTACATGTGTCTAAAAATATCCACCGAAACGTCTAAAAATAATCGCAACTTTATATACGGATTTTCAACCGCTATCTTTAATAATTTCCTGCAAAATTTTTAAACGCGAGAAAAGTAGCCGTTCTGTTGTTTTTTTGTTTGTCATAAATGTTTTGTATTGTTTTATTCGCGAAACGTGTTGGCAATAAAAAGATAAAGTAATATTCAATGAAAAATGTTATTTCGTAACGTCCGTTAATTTTACAAATAATTTTCTAGTACGTGCTTTGCAATTTGGCAATATTCCAACCAGGTTCTGTCGTTAGGAAATGGGATATTAATTGCTGAACTTAGTACTTTCTGCAATTATATCATATTTGCAATAACACCTCATCTAAATATCATTTTTCATAATCCACGAAGTTTATATACATTATGCATACGTGATTTTTAATATCATTTCACCCTAAAACAATTTTAAGTGATCGAAAATTGATTTCGTCGGACATTCACTTTATTCAAAGTTTTGTTCATAAAATTCAATAATAATATGAAAAAGAGTCGTTGTTTTATTATAAAAACATGTTATTGTTCTTAAAATGATCTATATTGTAGGATGAAATTGTAGGGTTCTAATTGATAGCCGTTTAACAATAACATCGCAAGTGAATTATTCGTATCCATAGCGTGAATGTCGATCACATATCTAGCCAATGTGCCTGTAACTTTAATCCTCATCTAGATTAGTGTGGACAAAAGCGTCCTCCCCAACTGATCCCCCAGGTCATTCAGCTTGGGGCCAAAAGACGCCTCTCGTATATGATCTTGCAGCCGAATTAGTCGATATAGTACTGCTTAATTGAATAAAGTAAAACATCGACCATGCTGACGTTAAATAATCGAGAGGAATTAATTGCTCGACGGCGCAGTTTGGAGGAAACTCGTTATAGGGATAAATACCCGGTGTTTGAGAGCGTCATTATAGAGAGGAGGTCGTTGTTGGCCGATGCATGATTTCTTCGGGTACGGTTAATTACGGAACCGCAGAAGGAATCTTGAGATTTTGTTTTGTCACATTAATCTGGAATTTCACTCAAAGCCCTGTTATGTAATATGATATTGATTACGTGACCATGAATACAAAGTTAATTAACCTCATTTATTTCGCAGGGAATATTTGTTTATGTAATAGGTGTTATTATCAAGTTATTCTTGTATTACACGAATGAATATGTAAATTTATGTAAAAGTATGACTTTATGAAAAATAATTTCCCTGCTAAAAAAAAAAGTCCGATGGCGAAAGTTGAATGAATAAATAAGGAATAATTGTTTGGTGATTCGGAAAAATTGCGATAGAAAGAGATGTTTTAAATATCATTGTTTGAACGATAAAATAGAAATATCGATTTCCATGTAAGTTAAAAAAAATTGAGTGATTGTAATATTGATAAGGAGCCAGTGAACGAGAAACCTTCGAAGCGAACTTTTCATGAATATATCACGAAACATTTTTCTCAAGATGTGATCGAACGAAATGGAAAATTGTAAAGTCCGATATTATTGCTGTTTCTTCAAGTCAAGTCAAACTACTTGGTTTCTTACACGTTTGAATGATGGATGGAAAAAGTATCTTATATTTAAAACTAGATTTTGTTAAAATTTAATCAGATTTCGTTTTATTGAATGTGGTCCAATCTTATTTAACCAATTCTGAGTTTTGTCTAGATTTAAATAGATTTGATTAGATATTAACAGAATTAAGTTTATCACGTAAAGTCTCAGCTTGAACCTTATTCAATTTAATCTTATAAAAGCCATCTAAACTTTATGTCAGTTATATATGGAAGATATTTGGATAAAATTTACTTTTTTATTTGATTTGGTCTGATCTTCTTTGACCCAATTTCATTTGGCCTTAGAGTACGTAGTTACTTTGAACCACAAACGTAAACATGTCTCTGGTATCTTCATCTGCCTATCCAAATTTGGTTCACAAATTTTATTTCATGAATAATATTACACACTTCTTGTAATTTATAACTTAGTTATTTCGTCATTCATTATCAGTAAATTGTTAAATTAATAACACTACAAAATCAACAATCTATTTATCTCATGGAAAAAAAATCCTTAATTTAAACATTACAGATATTACCCAATTTCCTTAGGATAACTTAAATACTTCCCCTTATTGTAATCTGTATAGTCCCCCGTCTCGTATATCTAAATATAAAACGTTATTCAAAAATAACGTCTTCATATATCCTCAATGAACGTTGATCTTTGAAATAACAACTTGAAATTACCATGCATACTTAAAACAACAAACTTATTTCAAGATGTTGATATTATGATGTTACCATTATTCAAGGTCATTTCCTTGAGTTGGGTTGTAAATATTATCGTCACCACAAACTATGAAATCAAATAATCCGCATTATGAGGTCATTCACTATTTTATGCTGCGTCAAACGGTTGTCCAAATATACCATTACCTAAGAAAATATAAACTGTTCAATACGCTTGTTTATAATTTCATCAATTACGTTTTACATACAACGCGGTTTCACTTACAAGATATAAATCAGAATATATAATAAATTTGTTTAAATATAAACAAAATTATATAAAGATCGCTTTGAAAAAATGCTGATCGTGTAATAGAGATAATTACTGTCTGTTAAAAATTGTTCATGGTTCGCAGTACAAACTGTTCTTAGTTTTTTCACATTTAAATTCAAAATGTTTCAGTTTTAAACAGTATCTAACATCTGAGCCTAAACAAAATACCCAGTTTCATGTAACATGTCACGACCTATTAAAAAAGTAATTTAATTTTTGTTATGTTGTTTACTGTCAAGCGTAATGCCTTGCCGGATTACCGTTGTCTCGTTAAGATAATTCCTTATATGCATCTGTGTAATTTCATGTTAAGAGTCACTTTTTTCACTTAAAGACGTCAGTTAACATAAAAAGAAATTGTACGTCTGATGTTAACATTCAATTAGGAAGTAACTATTAAATAACCATTAAATCCAAAAGTAATTTTTGTCTGTATCAAGTAATATGTAAATACGTCATTTGTCAAAATGCAATTAAATTCGGGGATCAATTTTACTCAATCAATTTTTTAAAAAAATATCAGTTTCAGTGCATTCGTTCAGTAAATACGCCTCCAGCCATCTGGTTCAATTCAATCAGTTTCTCCTTCAATTTAAAAGTTTTGGCTCGAAGTTACAAAACTTATAAATTAATATTCAAGAAATTTCCTCTTACTTTTCTACGGACAAGTGGCAAATGTTAATGCCAAAATACTGCTGTAATGAGATAGGAAATTATAAACACTAATTGGAGAATAACATTTCTGGTTTCCTTTTCAGGAAAGTTACAGTGCAACAGATAATATTTCTATTGAAAAAGATAAATAATTCTACGATTGATAATAGATACAATATAGATAAAAATTGTCAACTTTATTTGTAGCTTCTATAGGGTGAAAAAATCAAATATTATTTGGTCACGTTAATCGTTAGATATCTGCAATATTATCAGTAAAACATAGTTACAGTTTTTCAGAGAAATGAGTTCATTAAACAATCATTGTAACGATGACACGAAAAACGGGTTGTAATGTTTTTAGTGCTATTTTTTTGTTTCTTTGAACACCGAGGAAATAAAAAACGATGAACTAAAGCTCGACAAAATGACAAATTTCCTGACGAGTTTCCGAATGATATCGATCCTCGCAGAGCTAAAGAAGCAACCATAAAACACGTAATTGTCACAAAAACCTACCCATAGAATCGCAAATCATTTTGTACCGAATCATCCATTTTCATCGCACGGAATACTGATCCCTGCGCCCTAACCCCAGGCGTTCTGCTCCCATATTCCATTGAAATGAGGCAACGCCACCTAAAAACAAAAAGGTACCAACGACCCTAGCCACCCCTTTGGGATAAAAATAAATCCGCCCAATCTTGGCGAGAGGAGATTTACAGCTTGGCATAAAAATCAAATTCGTAGGTGTGTCGTCTAGGCGTGAAAAGAGAGACGCTGTAAACGATACGCGAGCAACAGTGCTGATGCGCGATACGATTCAGGCGAGAGAAGACCGACTTCCCATTGCGATTGCGATAGCAAAATCAGTTCCGCTTTCAAGATGAATTATGCCCGCTAAAAATGCTCGAAAAAGGCGCCGTTATTGCATTTTAACTTTGGCACGACAGTACCTAGTTACGACGTGTCGGAATTGTGAAAATGTTCTGGAAATGCTTTACAAGATTTTAGTATTTCAACGAAATAGGTTTAGACTTGTTTCGCTGCGGAGAATAAATGAAATACTTTTATTTTAACATTCCTGCGGCAAAATTTTCTTCACTCAATTAAAATAGAAAGCAGTTAACCAACAAATTTAGAATAAAAATTAAAAGGTAGAACATTGTTGCACAAATTATTTATGATATTTTATGTATATGATTTATGTGGGGAATATCAAGGGATGCAGAATCCCCTGTGGCCGATTTATAATATTGACCTATTAATAGTTGTTCTTGCTTCCAGGTGTAGATATGAGTATTTGTCTACGATATACAATTGCGAATCGTATATAATTCATATGTTTAAATGTTGCACATATTAATCAGTACAAGAACTCGTTTGTTATCAGTTTGAATAAAAGAAAAGATACTAGCATGAATTGAAATATGAATTATTTATGAACATGCAGAATTTTTGTTCATAGATCAACCACATGGATTGCAGTTTTAAAAAGTTAATCTTAATATCCCCTTCGCATACAACAGACGTACATAACACTTGACAGTCTTAGACACTTCTAAATGTCTTCGCTGAATGCATCAAGACATAAACCATCAAAATCGACATCAATAGCAATAATGCTGCACCGAATTCTTACACACTGCTTCTTCCGTGAATTCACTGTCATCTCAGTGACATAAACTGACAGCAAAACAATAAATAAACGTATTTGCAGGAACATACGTTCCTTCATACAAAGCCGACCTCCACATTGTGAGATCTCTGCAATGTTGCCCCACTGCTCAGCAGTCTCATCGTCACCACGACATCAATAACTGAAAAAGCGTAATCTTTTTTATTTTCATTTTTTAATTTTTTTTTCCATGCATTTTAGCGTATATGACAGAGAGAGGCACATACACAAATACAGGGGCATGTGGCAGCATTGCAGTGACGGCATTGATCCTGGTGGCGAGTGTACGCTTCGGCCGACAGAGAAAGACAAAGAAAGACAGAAGTACGTCGGTGAGGGAGCTGTGGAATAGGGCGCAGAGAGTCGGAGGAACATCGTGCCACTGCTCTCGTTTCTCGCACCGGGATGCCCTCTCGCTCTCGCGCAATCAATACCCCACCCCCGCCCCGTCCGCTTGACCCTCCCCGCGTGCCCCGAGCCCCACCGCCCCTGGCGCAGCCGCCTGCCCTAGCTGCCTGCCCTCCCTCTTTCACGCCGCCCCATGAACAGCTGATTCTCTCTTTCACAAACGCTCCCCTACTGCTTTAACCCCCGTGTGGCCCCTACAGGGCGCTACCGAAGCCAAGGTCTACGGACTCGAGTGCGCTCCGTGCGCGAAACTCGTCTTCGTCTGTTTCCGAGAGCTATGTGCGTCACACGACGGGGATGCTGCGCCCTCATCTAAAGCCGAAGCACCGATACCTCTTTACGCGCGACGATAATGCGATTTCGCGTGATTCAATTTAATACATCCAGCCTATCGAGCCCGAGTGTTTGCTCAGGGGTTATGGGATCAGTCACGATCAGCTCGGGTTAAACTTGCCCGAGCACGCGTGGCTTAGACAATGATCGCGCAGGACAAGATTAATTTTACGGATTTCAATGAACGGCAACGATGAAAAAGACGGATACGATGCGTTTTTCAATATGGCGATTCTCGTTGAATTAAAATATACGGGGGAATTGTGGCGAGGAGATACATTGGGTTACGAGTATTTCGCGACTGTTGCAAATTATTGATTAACGTATGGTTTATTTGGAATAATGAAATAGATAAGAATTTTAATGTAAGAATTTTTATATATCAGTTTAAAGAATTTGAATTTGAATGGACGGTCGACTTTTTCGAGCCACAGACTTTTGGACATTTTTCTTGACATGATCCTGGAAATTGTGGTTCACCATTTTTGCTTAATGATGCACTGCGAGCAAAATTAGTATTTACGACTGTAATTTATTGTTGAGTTACGTGGAATATAAATTCATACTACCTTTGTACGTATATATTTTAAATGTGACATTTCGAATGAATTTTTATTAATAATGCGTTTTAATCCTTTTTATTGATTTCATCTTCTTTTATGCTCGCTAATCATTTATTAAAAATATTCATACATAGGTAATTCACTTTTTATGTACCAAATGTATAAAATGTTTATAATATACGAAAAAAGGAAGGACAAAATATATCTCTATTACTTTATATAACGTGTGTTATAAAAATATAATATTGATTTTAAATATTATATCATTTGATAATATAAAAATTATTCCTTTAAAGAAAATTTGCTGATACGATTCCAAAGCAAAACCAACTGTATTGATACCTATAACATGTAGGATTAACAGAACAATATGGAGAAATATGAATAAATCCCTATGATCCTTCTTGCTTCACAATGATCTATTTTTATAAAATAACTTTTGTAAATGATTATATAAATTTCGCGCGCATAATACTTTAAAAATATTATTTTGAAATATTATTCACGATTTATTTGAATCATCAAAAGTTGGTTGCTTATGAAACATGTATTTGTTATTCATGAATAAGTTTTTATATAGATCACAGGTAGTGCATTTTAAGATACATTTGTCACTAAGGATGGTTTCTGATAACAAGTACGTTAAGTTAAATCGTGTATAAAATCTGCTGAGCTTAAATTTAGCAAAAGCTCGTAGAAAAATATTCAAACTAAAATTTATAAAATCATACTTATTGTAAATCATAACGTATACACAAGCAGTATTTCGCCATTCATGTCAGATCCAATTTAAATTAAATGTACCATACGATAATATTGATGACATTAATAAAATACATCATAAAAGAATTATAAAAAGCACAGAGGAAGTGAAATTAAATTAGTTGGCACTTTATTTTAAAATCTCGTAGACAAATTGGAAGAAAAATACATTCGTCATTTGCATTTTGATGAAATGTTCGTTTTTCTTTCTTTTTTTTTTTTTTTTTATTTTTGAAGGGGGAGTTAAATTTTTTTGCCACTCGCATCTTGGCATGAGTTCGTTCCCTGAAATTACCTCGAGGTAATCTTTTTCTTTTCCCAAACGTAATTCGAGTATTTTTCTGCATTACATAAAATCAGACATGGTGTAAAAAATACCCAAACATACACACAGGAGCATCAAAAGAAAAAAAAATTTGCCACGTCGACAATATCGCGAATAAAGGAACCTTGTCTGCGTAATTGCGAGAACACGAAAGAAACGAATGAGTCTCAAGGGATCTTTTAAATCCGAAATACTTCGGGTCAATGAATGCGGGTACTCCTCCCCCACTAACTTTTTCCATTGTGATCGCATAATTGAACGCGCGGAAAATCGAAAATCGATTCTCTGAATCCCTGAATGAAGACACATTCAGTAGCGAGACGACGCTTCATTTCAGGTCGTTGAATAAGGTGAAACCCGTTTCGTCGGTCATCCGTCGAAAGAGCCACATGTTTGTGCAACACGCCCCAATGAATCACAGTATCAGTTTGACCGGCGTTACTGAGAATTTCGAAATTAAAGCGAATAAATTATGAACCGGCGCGGAGCCAATCTAGTGCGACATTGAATTCCAGCTGCCATTGTAAGCTACAATAATAAAGTCGAAAGTTTACAATTCAATTGAAATTCTCTTCAAATATTTACTACTCAATCGAATCTCCACTAAGTCGATCTTATTTCCGCTACAGAATATTTTTAAACTCAAATTCGATTGTTTTAGTTGAGTAAAGGAAATTAGAATAGTGTAAGAAAATTGAAATTAAACTCTTTAAAAAAGTTTTCTTCGGTTAAAAATAAAATTATTAATCTTTTTAGAAACTCGGAGTACCTGAATTAAATATATTATATCACAGAACTTGGTTAAGTTAACTAATACATAACTTGTCTGACTTAATGTTGACTTGTACTACTGATTCTTTATAGAACTTTAATGATTTAAACATTAATGATTTAATATATTTATATGATTTAAACTTTAATGATTGAACATATTGAAAATAAACATTTCTTAAATTTGAAATTTGAAAAATATTCAATATGGTCATATAAAAATTTGTACAAATTTGGCCAACGGAATTCAAAAGTAGATTTGTTCAAGAAATCTTTGTACAAGTCATACATGATGGAATGAAACACTTGGTATCCAATTTCTAATTTTACTGGTTTCTCTTCTTTCCTTTTCTTTCAAAGTTCAAAACTCTATAAATTTATAAAAACTTTGTCCATAAAAAGCAAACGAAAATGATATAGTTTTTTAAAAAGTTATACATGTGAGACACTGTCTAATAAAAGGCAATGTGTTTTTTTATTTCATTTTTAACTAGTAAAGTCGTAAAATAGAAAGTCAATAGCCAAAAGGTTTGTAGTGAAAATATATTGTTAAAGGAAGAAATTATTATTCGTGCAACACGCGCCTTCGGATCACTATAACACATTTTGTATTTTACATTTAGGAAAAACTTATATTAAAAAAATATGTAAATAAATAACATAAAAAGCATCCTGGCAGACCTTTGGCAGACATTTTTTTCATTCGTATCACTTTATTAAAGAAAAAAAAAAAGAGAAACACTTTTGAACGTAATATTTAAATAGTTTTTATTAAAAGATTTAGAAAAAATTAGAAATAAAACTGAAAATTGTTATAACAGTCTTTTACGTGGAATTGATATCGCAAACGTTTTCAGCAGTATTTGTTTAGAAACATTTTTAAAGAGAAATAAAGTAGTTTTCGCATAAGACTTATGTGAGAATGATTTATTCAAGATGTATTACGAAAATATTTCCTACAGTTCAGAACGCCTATCAATTGACGATGTGTCATAATTCAATACATGAAGGCAACAAATAATATTCTACTCAAGATATTGAAGTCACTGAGAAATGCATCTTGTTCATGTGTATGAAGTTCTCATTCTCATCTATGTGGCACTTTTGGATAGATTTAGAATTTCATACGCTTATTTATACACTGCATTAATTGCAAGTAATAAATAATAAACGTCTGAATAAAACATATTTTTGAATATATTTAAACACCTAATTTTTAAAACTAAAATTAATTTATTAAACCACTTAAAAATACTTTACAAATTTCTTCTTGAATATCTATGCCAAAAAGACCACAAAATATTTCAGAACATAGTCTAGAAAGGATGTATTATACTATTTATATTACCATAAACATTAATGTCCTAAAACACGATTGGAATCCAAGAATACAATTCTGAACTTTCTTAGTTTCTTCTCTTGTTCATTTTCTCCGTTCCACATCTGTACAATTTATGCTTACTTTTATTACATTTTCAGAACACATGAGATTTATAAATATTAACTAAAATTTTTTCGACATATTACTCCAAGACTTTTTCTATAAAACTTTAGGGATGCAAATTTTCATAATTTCACGAGTATTTACAGTTTTATTCGCTTGTTATTTCTACTTTTGTTAATATCTACTATTATGTGCAGTTTTCATTTTAATTTGAAATATTATTCTTTATAATTATATGATCAAACCAATTTACAAAATCAATTCAATTAAACATATATATTTGAAATGCGCTCTCTTTCTTTATTTTCTTTTTAAAATAAATATAGAAAAGGAAATTTCTTGCGAGGGATCTATTCAATGATTTATTTTCTTTGAAGCAAGCTTTCGCGTTTCGCTGGCGGATTATAAAAGGATGGAAATTAACTACATGCCAATAAAACATTGCCGGGTATTCGGGGCATTGATGCGCAGTCCGCAACGCGACGTGGATTTAAGCCAACGATGCGCCATCGACTTTACGGCTCAAGGTCGTTTTGAAAAAAGTTTCCGAAACTCTTGATAATGAATGAAATGTCCTATTCACCGATAAACCGTGTAACTCTTATCGCGACATAAACGAAAGACTTACGAGGTTAATTGAATTAAGGAAAGCTACGAAAATAGGTATTTCTTAATATTCGAGTTGGCGATATCGCATTAACGCCGAGTCATAACTTTCTGAATTTCTCGCGATTGCATTTGTCAATGCGACTTAATGGAATTGTTAAGATCGCAATTTCACGGCAAGAGTAATTGGAATAATGACAAACAAATCGCGATGCAATTATTTTTCACTTAAAGCACGCTGACACAATTTTTCTTTAGTGATGATAAGAGTTCCTGAAATGAAAGTGCAGATTTCAAGATTTCGCCGGAGGAAAATTTTTTAAGTTTCTAATTTATTCCATGTTACATAAAGCGAAGAACAATCGCTCCCAAGATAAATTATCTCTAACCCTCAATGACAAAGACGAAACTATTTTGTATAACAAGGTCTTAAATAAAATGAGAGTCGTTTTGTTTTCCCGATCGTGCTCATAAAACTTTTTTCAAGTCCGATAAAAACTTGTCTAAACACTTATCTAACTTTCTTAAGCCCTACGTTCTGTGAAATTTCCAATTTCGATTTCCTTTTATCATTGTTCTGGAATTTTTGAAATAATGCAGTTTCCATGTGACGCGAAAATAGGATCGATTGACAGACGAAATACTAAATGGCAATCACGAGTTGAACTTGAATTCCCCGGAAATCGTAAGTTAATTGCAGTAGTTTCTTCTTCTTGAATGAAGTTTGACGCAGAAACAGGACTAGGCTCTTGATGTTGTATCTGGCACAACACTCGAATACAAGCGGAGTATTAACTTGGGCGACAAAGTGTCGCCCAAGAGAACGCCGCCGGCAAAACACTTTGACAAAGACAATGGCAAATGCAGGAGGTACTCTTGAAAAATCGATTTCAACGAACGCCTCGCAAAGGCTAGGGCCTGTTCCCAACAACCGACCTTGGATCAATGCTTATTCAAGACGCGTAGATGCGATTTCAGTTCCATTGATAAACTCATAAGTTTCTGAAGAATAGCAATTGCGCGAAACGACGCTGCGAGGAAATTAGAAAACACAGTTAGGAACTTTGGATGCCTTGAAATAGAACATGCTCCATTGTACTGTAACTGTGATGAACTTTTTTTCATACGCTGAGAAAGACAAGTTTTTTTTTTTGTTTCTTTAAAAATTACAAAATATTTGTTGAAAGAGCGCAAAAGAAGACAATGAAAGAATGAGTTTTTTGCAATTATACAGAAACTATATAATTTTTGTAAAGATAAATTAATGTCCTTAAAATGTTTTTCAACGAATGAATATGTTAAATGATAAATTGAGTTCTATTGGATTTCGTCAAGATGACAATATGCAAATATATGTTCAAGATTAATAGAAATTATAGCAAATATTTCATATAGTAAGTAGGAATATTTATATAACTTTTATTGTTCGCGTTACACTTTAAGAACGTATAAATAAAATTATGTAACATTCTGTCGATCTCTCTGACGTAAAGTTTCATAGAACAAATTGTGATATCAACGTGCAGATGGTGCGTTTTATTATTACGCAATGATTTGTATAACAATTTTTACGAAATATTGACTGTCGTTATAAAACTTGCGTGCGAATAAAAAATTTGCACAAAAAAGTGACAACAATGTAATTAAAATCTGAATAACACTTTCAGTTTGTTACGAGGATACGATTGCGTGAAAATATTTGGGTTAAAAATTCTGTAAATTAAAATCTCGCGTTTTTGCAATTTTTCATAAAAGAAGTTCATTAGTAAACGTGATTTTTATTGCGTTATTAATTTCTTTTTAGGTGACTTTAAATTTCAACGAAAAAGCTAATTTGTAGAATATCTTTTTAAGACAATTATTATTATCCAGATTCTTTTTGCATTTTTAAAATATCGTTTAAATATCGTTGATTACATTTTTTTAAATAATAATAATCACAGGAAATGACAGTTGATTTAATTAGCTTGATATAAATGAATGAGGTTTGACTGTCATAAGAGTAATATTGCGGAAATAAAATTTTGGAGGACGCGACATTTGGTGCGTGTGCTGATATATTTAATGACGTGAACTGACAAGCTTTAAAGCGTTAATAATTAGAAAATGAGAGAATTTAAGTTAATTTTTACATTCCACATTCAAATCGACTATTTCTTATTACATCCGCAGAATAATCACTACCCGGACAATGCAATCCGCAATCCGCAATGTAATCAATACTTTGCATCGAAGAAACTACGAGCATGTTTATATTTTCTAAATTTACATCCCTAAGCGAATTACATGAGTAGCTCGTAATTCACGTTTTTTGACATTATTACAATTTTAAACATCACTAAAATCAATTAATCAATTAATTTACTATTTCCCAAACAGATCTTTTATCAATCTTGTAACATCTACCTTGTCATATAAAAACATTCGTATTAAAATTTAATAGTATATATAACTTGAAATTTCAATAAGAATTAATGAATCAACATTAAATTATTCATACTTGTAATGATTATTTGCATGAATCGCATGTTTATAATTCATAAAGTATCTGCCTTCACGTTCATAAGTATAAAAATATAACTTAAAACAGTTGTAAATTATGCAAACTAGCATTATTTAAATATTTTATTCCAGACATTAATTTATCTTATGATAATATTCAATTATTAATATTATAGAACTGATAACAATCAAATTCTTCTTATTAAAGATGAATTTAATAGAGTTCATTAAAAGTTAATTGCAAATTATTTTAATATTCAAGAAAGCGCAAATAACTTTAATTAGTTTCAATGATAAAGATGTGAAAGGAAATTTTGTTTGGTGCTTTCGAGAGAGAGAGAGAGTGACCTTTTTGACAGAGTTACAGAGCTTGGTTATCACAAGGTAAATAACGAAAATAGAATTCTTCCTGCTCCGGTAAGTCGATACGACCGAGATCTTGCTTTGGACAGAAAAGCTTGCAAGCTCGTTTGAATTGCCGACAGATGGCAATGCAGTTATCTCAAATAGCTTTCATATCGACTCTCATGCACCAAAGTGCTGGTCTGACTACAACTACTCACTACTACTTCCCGATACAATCCAGATACAATATGACACGCTATTTCCCATATTACATACTTCAACGAAGTTTATCGAGCGGTTCTGTTGAGTAATTAACACGAAAAGGAGTCATGTAAAATTGCTTATGTAGTGCGTTAATTGTATTACACGCAATGTTTATATAGAGATTATTTTATATTCACATAATATTACTTACTCTAGAAAATTTTCATATTTTATAGCTAAGAAAAATATAATGATAAAAATATGATTTATGAATTTATAATAAAGATAAATGTTTTTTTTTTAAACTTAACGTTTGTATTTGTACTTTAATTACTTCTAATTTTAACCACCATTTATAAAAAAAAAAGAAAAAAAAACTTGTAACAGTTGCAAAAAAAGCAAAAGATAATATGACTTTTAAATTGACTTGACCGTGCAATGGAATGAAATGAATCTAATGGAATGCGATGGAATCTAAGTAGATGACTGAATAATGTATATAAAATTTCAATTATTATTACATACACGAAATTGGAAACAGTTCATAAAGTACAATTCTCAATTTTCATTCATTCATTAATTAATAAATCGAACACCCAATAGTACAACATTGCTAATTATAATTACGTTAATCAATTACAAGTACATTAATTTTTATTATGTCGCAACAAAGCCCGTTATTTAAATCAATAGATGGGTAGCAAAATAATTAATAATAATCATAATAAAATAATTAATAACAGGCATTTGATTATTTCACTTCTTTACACAATAGACATATTGTATAAAAAATAGTAATTTTTACCATTGCAATATAAACTTATACAATTTCAATTTTTATTATAAAATCGAAACGTAAATCGTTAATGTTGATATTGTCGTTAATATAAATATGATTATAATAAACTTTACAATCCGATGGAACGTTTATTATGAAAATGAGATAAAGAAGACTAAAAATGGCATTAACTTTTAGTGCATTAATAAAATATGTTTACTTTATTTTAATATTCTCAATTATTGATATTTCGCATGAAAATATGTCTCTAGTTATTATATATGTAATATAATTAGTGAAATATTTTTGTTTTTAATTCTGATTTATGTTTGATTAACATAACTTATCTTTCGTCAGTATTTATTTCCCAGAAACATAAGAAAAAAGTCTAATCAAAAAAGCAGTGCATATCAATGACAATGCTGTGAATTTTATTTCATTTATAATGCTTGTATCTGAAATTCAAATCGCTAATTTTCGCAAAACTTAATCGTTTACTTTGGGAAGTAGTAAGGCTTTTCGCCAGATAAGAATCAGAGTACTCAGCTGATGTGACAGCAGTCAATTTCACCAGGAAATCCTGCCAGCAACTGTATCCCAAGAACTGAATGTTTATTTGGTCAAGAGAAAGAAATTCAGTCTGGAGATTGGTACCAGTTGAGTTATAATTTGGCCCAAGTTGAGTCCAAAGAGGAGAGAATTTATTGCTCAAATTGAAGCACACGAACCTCTCACGAGGACTCTTTGGCACGTCACTATTACTCATTACTCGTCACTTTTAATATTACTAATTTAGTATTATTTAATCCTGGCTTGTCTGGTCTAAATCTTTAATAATTCTAATGAATTTCTTATTTGACAATGTCCTTAAGACTGAATTTCTTTCCAGCCTTGTATACCAGTAATTGAGAGTGGAAGGTTATTGACTTCGATTGATACCTAATTGATTACCATATTTTGTCATGTTCGTTCCCATCAGTACTGTTATTATTGATAGTATCGAAATCATTACAGTAGAAACTTTTTAAAAGCTTATAGAAAAAAGTCGAAGACCAAGTTCCTTTGTTTCCAAGTTTAGAGACTAATTTCTTCGATATAACTTTCTTCACTGTTTTACAGTTCATTTCACGATCTTCCACTCTGTATAAGTATTTTTATGATTAAAAACATATATCCACCGAGTATCGTCATGAATGGGCGATGAAATAGTCTATCGGTTTGTCGTAAACTTCGAAATCTTTCTCAAAGGAAACTTATATAATATTTTTATATTATTCAGATACTGAAATTTTATAGCCTGGGAAAATTTTTAATATAATTCAACTAAAACTTTTTAAAATAAGTTGTTCAATTATTGATTCGAAGAAGAATGAGTTTTTATATTAACTATTAGATAGAGTATGAATTGACAATACTAATCAACTACTTCTTTAATTCTCTACTTATTTACATAAATCTGTATAAATATTTTGTCCACAGACAATAAAGTTTTAATTTGCAAATTAAATGTCATTTGTTAATGGCAAATTTCTTTGCAAATATTTATTTCAGACCCGAAAGGACATATTTGCTTGTTTATTATATCGTCTGAATATTATGCAAGTCACGTTCTTTTTAATGACGTGCATCCATCAGGTTTGTTGCAGTTCATCAAATGCGTAATAGGAAATTTGTTTGTTGTCAGTTACTAAAAAAGTTTTGCCAAAGTAGCATTTTTTCCGTGAAAAATATAAAAGTCGGAATAACGCAATTGCAGTTAAGAAAATACGATTTCTGGAGCACTGCAATGAAACATAAATGAACTAATGCACAATGATAGGAGAAATTCTTTCATTTTGTTCTATTTTAAGCCTATCCGCCTCTACCAAATAGCACCACCTGTTGAGAAATGCTATTGCCAAGAATGTAATGGGGATACGATAAAACAATATCCTGCTGTCTTAGTGAGCCTTTTCCGGCAGACCTTATATAATCTTTTGTAACCAAGCTTATGCCGCACGTGATTGATGCAATATGAGTGAAATTAAATTCTAAATAAAACGTGCGTTAAATAAGCTTCCTGTTGTTAACGAATTGCACTTGATTGTGCAAGCGTTTTGTTTTCAATTAACACGAAACGTCGTATGGTTAGTTCAACGTTCAGGATTAATTTACGTTTACGTGATGATTTCATTTTGGTTTCAAACGTGAGGATCAAACAAAGTTATTAAGAAGTTTCTCTCTCAGTTTCTATTTTAATTTAACTCGAAATGATAAATTAACAAATAAGCAAACATTAATAACACAGTGATTATTGAGATTTCCATTTGCCGCTTTACAACGTAAAATACACTATTCAGTTTTAGCAAACATGGATTAAAGCATGTAAAACAAATTGCAATCAAAATTGTATATATTTAAATAAGTATACTTATGAAAATTGTACATAGATATGAAATGACTAGAAGGAGAAACATGATGACGTACATTTAACTATATCCAGTATTAAACATTTAACTGTCAGGATTAAAAATTGCTTTAATAAGTATTCGTATACTTGGTGAAATTACGTGACTTATAGAATTAGTTGAAATACTTTTTGGACTTTATGTACCATATACGTAACGTTTCGGACTTAAAGGGTTAATACTACTATAAATACAATACATGTGTAACAGCGCGAGTAACGTAAAGTGTATCTACCAATTTGGAACAAACACCATATACCGTCTGAAATAACATTTGACACTAAAATAATTTCACTAACCAGAATTAATAATATTTGGTAAACTGTAAATTAAATTATACGTTAATAATATTCTGAAGAAGCAAATTTCGACTGACGTGTAGTCAATTATATTTGTATCTGAATATATAAAATGATGATTCAACTATTTCCAACATTTCCGACAACGTAATTTTGTTCATTGATGGTTTTACCTAAGGGTATTAAATCAGAAAAATTCTATGAAAATAAACCACGAAGAAATGGAAGCAAATCAGTGACAGTTTATTAAGATTCGATTTACGTAATTAAAAGTTGATTGAAATCCTTGTATCATTTCGTATTATAAAGAGGATTTCAAATGTCATGAAAGTAATATTTATTATAAAGTAATTGTAGTTTATCTCAATGTATTGCAAAATAATAATACTTATCACGAAAAGTAATTTTCATTAATTTCACGGTTTCGTTAACAACTAAGACGATACTAAACCTGGGCTGTCTTATTTCTTGTTGGAAGGTTTTAATTTACTTTTACATAGTCCTAAAATAAAACACGTAACGTTACAAACAGCAAGCAACTTATGTTTAATTTTACGTAACCAATTATCTATTGCATTTATCTTGTGCACTCTTTGCATTGCTCAAGTATATATCCAACACGCAAGACTAAATCTTACGCGGAAAAAAATAACTTCGTTATGATAATACCGTGCAAAATGTTGGAATACAGTGCAAACTCGTACCGTGCAACTACAACGCTGACATTGGTCTGGTATTATCTCTAATTAAAATCGGTTGGTTTTTGCAGTTGCTCGTATATGAATAGACAAAAACAAAGACTAAAATTCGATATGTTCATTTCCGTGGCATATTTATCGCTGAAAATAACCATTAGACGCTTTCCATTTATACAATTTCATCCCCTTTTATGAAATTACATTGAATTCGAAACAAAACTTGACGATTTCCTTCCTAATTCTATAAATGTGTATAAATCAAATTTGACGTAAGAGGAAAAGTGCCGAAAACTTTGTTTCAACGTAACTTGAACCTCAGTTTAATGGAGTAAAGCATTTCTGCATGAACGAGTAACTTGTAGCAATTTTCAGCGAAGGTTAATTCAACAGTTGAATTCTCTTTGTAAATGTATAAATTTATCATACTAATCAATAAACAGGAAATGTTTATAGCTTGAGCACCTAATGGTGATTAATGCAACTATCATATGCTTTTCACCAACAACATTAAGTAGGTCAGTTTCCAACTGACAGGATTCTAGACTGTCCATAAACTTAGATTACATCTCAGACAATAACTTATAAATTACAACTGCATTTCCATTTCGGGGAATCCGAGTGGTGATAAATTATAACAATTAGCTCGTCGAATGATTATCTTTTCCAAAGAATTTACGATGACGAATAACAACTTGTAAGTGTCTCAATGCTAATTATTATCGCCACGATAAATAACCAACCATTGTTAATGAATTATTAATCACGTTGAATAATATAAAGTTGAAAAGTTTTTATCAATGAAACCGTTGGTGATCGGCTAGCGGTAAGGTGATTAATATATAGTTACGAAACATGTAAATAAAAGTCATATACACTCTATTGAGAGGTAACATAAGGTCAATAGTACAAATAATGCGACTAATGTTTCTTTATGAATGATTTAATGATTTCTAGTTATACGCTATATGCACTACGTGTCTCCCTCTTCGTCATTGTCTATGTAATCCTTTCGTTTCATGACGTAAAATGTTAATGGAATTGAATGTAATTTTATGAATATATGTAGAACTTATGTGTAACTTTGATTTATTGTAAAGAAATAATTTTTATCTTGACAAAGTTTTGGCTTTTCAAGAACCCTCTAAACATCAATAATCAAATATTTTTGAAACCTTGGCTCGTTGTGACACTATCGTTTCTCTGGGTACTGTGTTCCATTAAAATTTCATTCCATTTTATCAGCCTCGAATAAATGAAAAGCTTCCTGGACTCGGTCCTTAAGCTGAATTTTCGGGTTCCGTAAATTTTAATTTCATATTCATGTCACACTCTTACAATAAATTCATAATTTCTATTTCTCCTTTCAATATTGATTTAAATTTATTGCTCAAGGCTTTTAAATTATTAAATGATAGATTCGTAATATGAAATGTTTAAGATTTAATAAAAACAGATGAAGCTGAAGCTGGCAGAAATTAGCCAGCAGAAAATTCGATATATCAGTGATTCTCAATATATTTGTTTAAACGTAAATAACTCGATTCCAAAAATACAAAAGTGTTCCTTTAGACTAAAATCATTAATTAAAAATTCTTTTATATATATGAATTGTTTAATAGTTATTAACAACTGTTATAAACAATTGCTATAACCAAATGATAATAACTGTTAAACTATTC
>JABFQA010000288.1:0-22238 GCA_022817065.1 Probaryconus sp. ZL-2020
TCTTCTCTTTCATATTAATTAAAATTTAATTAATTATTAAATAATTAAATAATTAAATTAAATTATTAAATTATTAAATTAAATTATTAAATTATTAAATTAATTATTAAATAATTCGTTTATGAATATATTATACATTTTAATTATAATTTTTATATAAAACTGTCAATTTGTTTTTAATTTTTTTATTGTTGATATTTAACAGAACGTGAAATTTTCAAAAATTAAGCACAGGAAAATATTTTTCTTTTATACGATCCTAGTGATTATATACTCGTATTATTTGCTCGAACTAGTCCCGCATTTATTCTCATGATCAAATATAGCAGGACCTGGTGGTTAACACATATTTCTGTCGAATGGACTCTAAACTGATTAAAAAGCAAATTAAACATTTGCAGAATGCATTATGAAAATGTGACGCATTAAAAAAATGTTCTCTATTCTTTCAATAATAAGTTGTGCAGTATACATTCACAACTTTTATTTATAAATATTTTTTAGATATAAAGACAAATTTTGTTGTAAGTATTATAAAAAGTGTATTTTTTTATGATTTATATAAATTCTTATGGCTTGCAGCAATTTATTCCTATCAAAGAAAGAACTGCCAAATTCATGATCCAAGAAAGTGAGCTTTATTCAAAGAAATTGTGCAACGCAGACGTAGGCGTAACACAATGAAATTGTGTAACTTTTTATTATCAACCTAATATCAAGAACAATCTCTTGAGCTTTGACCTTTTATACCTCGCCTTTCAATATTCAACACGGAAAACGGCATATTGCTTTCTATAATCACATTTTGCATTTGCTAAAAGCAGTTTTCGGAAATGTCAATCATGCCAAAATTTTTATGTATGTAATAAAAAAGTTTCATATATTTTTACTATTCATATATTTTTTTTTTCAGAAACAGAAAAATTACAAAAATTCTGTGATTAAAAGTTTTGCTTTACTTAAAAGATTCACTGATTTTTACAGATTTTGAGATTTCTGATACTTTGTCCAAAGTTTAAAAAGGTCTGAATTCCTAATTACAAAATCTTTTCAGACTTTTTCAGACTTTTTTAGGCAAATTTATTTCTGCAAGGGTTTATTTAAATCTTCACATAATCACATACCAAGTTTCGAACTCGGTACTAACCCTTTGAACTGTTAGTATAAATTATTATAAGCAACTATTTTTGGAAAGATATATTTATAATTATCTAAAATTATTTGTTAAATTGTATGACAAGACTACAATAGAATATTTTTTCTAAATATTGTTGTTTATAGTATTTATAATTTCCGAGTGGTTTTAATTAATATCGTACGTTTGCAATGGATGACATTGTTGATGTTGTCGAGGTTGAGCAACCACGGCCTCTGGGCTTTCCGCTACGCTAACAAACAGGCCACTTCCTGCGTACTCTTCTACTTCCGTATACTGTTTCCGCTTTTAATAACGATCGACTAGGTGAATGTTTGATTGTGAATAAATCCAAATTTATGAAATAGCACATTGTTTCAATATGTTCATAACAGTATTTCGTTATGTTCGATAAATTATTAGAAAAATGTTAAATAAAGTATTTAGTTACATTGTGGTTTACGCTTATTTATGTCTATCTTACAAAATGATTAATGAAATATTACGAAACATTGAAACTCACTAAAGCTTTCATTCAAAAGTTCTTGTTCATTGATCCAACACTTTGGTTAATCAACATGGTATCTATTAGTCAAAGAAAAAGTATTTCTTCATCACTTTTTTAATATCAACGTTTTTGAAGAATAGAAGCAAAAATATTTTTAACCTGTTTCGTGTTAATGTTGAAGTAGCAAAGCATAAAATACATGGGATAAGCTTCTTTCGCAGAAGTCACAACAAACTTTATAGCCATCATCCACAATCCGCCTACTATTTTGCTTTAGATTTGATTTCTCAAAGTCACGTAAACACACTTGCATTTTTTTTATATATGGCGTATGCTTTTACCTCTTTTAATCTCAAATAAAATGATGTCAGTTGTACAATTGTTTTTCTATATATATATTGCTATTTTATATGGTAATTAGGTGGATTTAACATTTTCACAAGAGAAATTTGCATATAAACAGATATTCAGGAAACTGCATCGTTAATATTCTGAAGTAAAGAATTTAAAACTTGCATTTTTAGAGTAAAATGTTTTAAAAATCTACTCCACTGTAATATATTTATACGAGACATTCAAGTTTAATTTCATTTAACATTTTGAATATCAATTTTATAAAGATTTTATACTTACTTATTAGCATCGTTTACATTACATGTAAAAGTTGACTTATGTATTATCTACCTTTCAGTAGTGCATATCAACGTGATGTCAGCCAAATCATCATAACTTACCTGCAACATAAAGAAAAACATATAAATTATTAAAATTACAAATAGAATTGTTTTTTATGCATAAATTAAAATTATTCTCTGTTAATAATTTTAAAAGTTAATCAAGAAAATATATTAAAAGTTAATCAAGAAAATATTATAATGCAATGTGAGTCATCTTCTTTCAAAGTATTATTAAGTCCAAATCATATAATAAAAAGAAAATGATCATTGAAAACTATTTGATATTTCTGTGTTGAGCATTAACTTTGTATTTAAAGACACGTTAAACTTTGAGTCAAGCTGTCGGAGAGCAAATATCAATTTGACTTTGCGGACAAAACTCGAACGCGCGTGTCGTGATACCTATTCACCGTCAAAGTTTAGATTAAATGTCACTTGGACTCTCAAGGAACAAACTCGCGGTTCTTCTACCGATGAAAACGTATTCGAACAAGTTTCAGCAGTTTTGAAAAACAGAAGAAGAAGAAGAAGTAGAAGCCCAAGAAGAACACTTTGCTTCTTCGTGTCATTCCCAATTCCAAAGTCCGAAGTACTTTACACGGTATCAATTAAATGACGTCAATTTGTGCTTTGATTGCGTCACTTCAAACTTTAATAAAGTCCTCTTTTTTGAGGTCATCGAAGTTTGGACACAGAGTAATTACCAACGTGGCGTAAAAAATAAAAAAATAAAAAATGATTTTTATTGGCTTGGCTTTGTGTGACCTATTTGTCGACTAGCTGACTCGATTTATTGCTAATGACAAAATTAGTCTCTGTGATCGGCCCCCGATAACTTGTTCCCTAATTATTTTAAAGCACAGTTTTGCGAGCGGTCGGGATTTCGCGAAGTTTTAATTTACCGCCCTCGTCCATTTACATACAATTTAAGAAGTCAAATCATTGTGATGTAATTTAAACTTTTTCATTGCACGCGTTTGCTTTACGCCTGCAGTTTGTGTTTATATTAACATACCGTTATTTTAACAATGTCAGCACATTGTGGGGGCTTATTCGATGCTCTGATATATTAAGTGAATTTGAGTTTTGATATTGTTTCAGTAACTATAGTTACTGAACTGTTTTCGAATAAAACAACGATATAAATACGTTTAAAGTTAATGAATCTATTTCCATCGAATACGAAAAGTTGTTCTGACCTGAAAATCGTTTCGTAATTTCGTTTCGCAAAGCGCACACAACTTTTGTGAAGCAGTGCTGATATTTTGATAAACCAATAGCTATCATACATTTTTTTATTATTGAAATAACATGGACACGACGATTTCATTATTAGTTCTTTTGTCAGAAAGAATTTATCTTTTGTTTAATAATTTTTTCAAACATTCAAAGGCGCGAAGAGAGAACAAAATTAATAAATAAAGTGTAAACAAAATTGTTAGTGATATTCCCTTGTGACACTCAGAGTCGAAAGAAAAAAATGAATACAATATGTCAGCAAGACGAAAAGACGATGATTTGCATTGGACTAACATGTTTCTGTAATGACTTTTTTAATCTTAGTAAGTGTAATATTTTAGCGCAGTGCAATCTATATAAATTTGCAAGTCACCGGTAGTACATAGTATTCTCTTTGTATAACTAAACTGAGTTTTCAACGACTCAAATACTGTATTTACGCTGTGAATAAATCTTACATTTTCTTTCAGTTGATATTTCAACATAATACACACATTGTTCTTCTATGCCAACGAATGTTAAGTTTTATTAATGTTACACTGAGAGAATTCTTGATTATGAAATTAAACTTTTACAATAGTTTACTGTTTATTCAATCTTGCATAATTGGAATGAAGAAACAAAATATATTGCACTATACAGAACAAATTTAACTTTACAGTTTCAAAGATAAAGGAATTAGTTTTATGAAGTAAAAAAGAAGATTAAAATCTATCTATCGAATTTACAAGGAATTTTATCATTCGAAGACGACTTCTTTCTGCCAATACACATAGGTACTTAAAAAAGTATATTGTTCATAAAAATCAATGTAGCTATTCCGCTTTATTTCACTTTTCCGGCTGTTCTGAATTTCATCGAGACCATTCAATTTTCTCCGACAGAAATAATATAACCAATCATTTCCATCGTGAGATCAAATACTTTTTCTAACGCACTTATCTTTACGACCAAGATGTCTGAAATACCAGGAATCAGAAATAATATATATATATATATATATAAAATACACACAGACACAGTACAAAGATAAAATCGACATTCTCTCGGATCTGGTGTTTCCGTTGCGGGCAACTTGTCAACAACTTGTTGACAAGCTAGAAAACCTTCGTCAACAAGCTTAGGTACTCTTGTTCTTTTTTTCTGCCAAGTTGTATTTAACGAAATAGCTATCAATACGGTCTGTCGCATTTTGCATAAGGACTTGAAGTAAGTTTCTTTCGTCCCACAATCGGGTTACTTATGTCTGTGTATATTCGCTTCGGCGCTAGGCACTCTAAACCTTATGTTTCCACACAGTGGAGCGTATATATGTATATAGCAGGCCAATCTCGTTACGACGACCTACAGGTTGGTGTGACTCGGCATCATTGCGCTTCATGAATATTACATATTTTCCACGTGTGCGTTTCATGTTTCACGCGTCAAAGATTGCGGTCCTTTTTTTTTTCTTCTTCTTCTTCTACTTCCCTCGCCGCCTTATTCTTTCTTTTGCGTCGTTGAGCTCGCAATCTATTTTAGCATATCTAGGAAATGCCACTCTTTATACATTCGGCAAACTTTATGTGTTTGAGAAGAAAGAACAACGACCAATTCAACTGCATATGAAAACTTTAGCCGTTTTTGATGCGAAAATTATTGTTCTATACAAACTATCGTAGAAAGAATGCGGTTATAATTTTTAAACAGGACCAGAATATTACCAGTAGACGATGGAAAAAGAAAATATATATTTTGCCCTTAGAATATTATCTTTTAAAAGAGACAAGAAATTCAATTTATGGCGAACTCGTTCCTTAAGAATTTTTGTTTATTTAATAATATACGAGAAAGAACTTTTTATTTAATAAACAACAAACAGGTAAATAAAAAAAGTGGTTTCATTCAGCATGAGATTGAACGATTGTTGCTCAGTTTTTCAATCAGGCCTCTGGCAGACTGCTTTTTATTGTGTGAGGTGAAAGAGGATTTCAGCTTTTCTAAAGCTAAGATTTTTTTGTTTAATTAATTGATGGCATTTGTTTGGTCAGATTTGATTAAAAGGAATGGACTGCGAATGAAAGATACAACAGCTTTTTTGTCCCTAAAAATACGTCACTTGGCAACGTCGAATGTTGAGAAAGAAGAAATTCTCTCTCATTCTCCAGCCTTTTGCAAGCAATTTTATGGGCGAGTGACATAATCGAGCCTATGCAAGCTTCAATCGGTTGGAAGTTCTTCCGAGCCAAACTTCTACTTTCCTCGGCTTGCAATATTTGACGCGTTATATTGGTTTTCCTACTAACTATAAATTTCTCTTTACTCTGTCACAATTTTTCCAATAGTGTCTTTATATTTTTATAACTTTTTTTTTATATAAAAAATTTGTATTTTGAACAAAATGGTGACGACACGAGATAAACATTTTTTTATATATATAAACTTTGTTGTTAAAGGTCAAAGCTTTGAGGTATTTTTTTTTATCGAGATTAATAACGCTTGAACACACTTTATGTCATCATTTTTTTCAAACGATTGCAATGAAATGACAAAATTTCGTGTGAACTTTTTGTTTCGAAGCGGCTTAATAAGATAATTGTAAACTGGAAACACATTTACTTAATTAATGTAATTTTGCCATGTGTTTGAAGCGCAACAATTTCCCCTTGAAATCATTTAATCTCAACTTTGCATAATATTTGAATTTGCAAAATTGCATGAGCGATTAGACAAAACTTTTCATATTAATGTAACTGAAATTTGTTACCTTAAAATCGGGATATAAATGTAATTGGTTGTACGAAGTCAGCGAAACTTGTTTTTCATGGTGAAAATTCGTGATTTCGTACTTTTTATTTTTTACACGTGCTCTCAGTCGCGCCCTCATAAAGTAGCAATATAAATTTAAAGTTCTTAAATAGTAAAGCGACCTAATTCATTTATCTGTATAAAATTTTTATTTACACCATTCCTGGCTTGAAATATGCTCTTTCCTCATGGCTCATGTATAATTTCTATTAGAATCTTACAGTATTACAGAAAATTCAGTTATTAAAATTTGCTCTAAGTATTCATTATAATTATTATTATTACATTAACTGTGATTGCGATTCTAAAATTTTAATTTAGTTTCAATAATTGCATTTGCACTTAAATAACTGTTACTTTATGCTTTCTGCGTTAGCATTTTATTTCATCCAATGAAATCAAACCGTAAAGCTTGAGCTCAATGGCAAATATGCAATTAAAAGTAATTAAACGTGGTAACATTTGACTTTCTTCCGACAGTAAAATACTTTTAATCGCCATCAGTAGCCGTAGAGACAGATAAATAACGTAGAGAAATTGGAGAGGAAATAAAAGCTTGAATCAATTACTCTAAAATAGAAAATTTTCAGGGGACATTATAAACACACGCTGAATTTAATTTAATGGCAAAAAGGATTGTAAAAGCAAAAGCGATTTGCTTTCTTTGACGATGAATTCAGCGGAAAAGGTAACTTATTATATGGGAGAATACGGGCGCGGGGGATTTGAATCTATCGGTAAGTGATTCAATGACGAAAAGTATCTGTCTCCTCCCCCTTCGTTCCTATTAAGTAATTGAGCACGTTGTTTCTTTTGTTTTCAAGTTCGTTTGTATAACGGGAACATTTGGAAAGACAATGAGTTAAATTAGCTCAACATTTCCGAGACAAGCTTTATTTGTAACTTGCCAACTTTGCAGAAGTAATGAAATTTCTTTTCCCATATTCGTTTACGTTTTTTGTAGCTCCGCAGTGTTTCGCGTTTCCTTCGCTTGTAATTTAAAGTTGTTTCAGAAAATAGAAATTTAAACATTGTATGTTATTTTATGTGACACAAGAATTCATATATTTGATAGCTGATGCATTCGTGTGCACGGGGTCGTTTCCTCTTTTTTAGATAAAAAATTATCGAATAAAGCAAAGAGTTAAAAGGTAATAAATAGAATATAATTCTTTTAACTACTGTAGCTTAATTAATATTTAACGGTCTTGCTAATTTACTGTACGAAGGTATGTTTTTCGTGAAATGTAATATAAAAGACAGTAGAGAGAATGTTATCTTACAGCAAAACATTGAACTCGTTAACTTTTAAGTATACTTCAAATTAAGCTAAATTGTTTAATCAAATTAATTAGTGTAAGCTAAATTAGTTTATTAATACAAAATCATTCATTAACAAACAATTGTATTAAGCAATTAATAAAATTACTTTTTAGTAAATATAACAAAATCTTTTAAATATCTTAATATACAATGACATTTGAATTTGGTCATTAATGAATCAAGATTAATTCAATTTTCTTGAGATTTAGTTGAACTTTGACAAACTCTGCCGTTGATAAAATCCTGATCCGTATCAGTTTGTGTTTAATTAGATTTAATGAAAATTGATTACATTGCCACTTCTCGATCGGATAAAATATATTTGGATTAGTCGAGAGAGAATGAGAGAGTTATAGAAAAATTTACTTCTCGTTTGAAATGTTCAATTTTCACTAGTACTATGTAATTATATCAATTTCATTTCGGTATACTTTCAATAAACCTTCTAAAATGTTATCACTTGTCCTTTATTAATGTTCAACTGTTAATAATTATTCATGATTTCATTGAAATATTGATGTTCAGTGTCATAAATCTTCAGCGTACTTTAAAAATATGAAACATGCAAGCTATATTTTTCTTGTTGCACGTATGAATCAACTCGCGTAATCCTCGCAATGGATGGCGCGTATAAATCATTATGATTCTATATTTAATTGAATACATAATCGCGCACAATGATATAGTACAACATCTAACTTTGTCGAGCTCTTTCCAAATTGCTGTGTGCATCGAAAATAATGTCCCGCGTTCGCTCGAAGAATTACATTACGTTACTCGAACTTTGCATAGTCCAAAAAGTACGCGTTTCCCCAACCTTTTGTACCGCGGATTCAGCCAAGTGGCACTCGCCTTGTCTGGCTGCAAAATTTAGTGAGACTCAGCTCTCGCGTTCTGTATGGAGCTGGACTGCGCCGCCAATAAATCAAACTGATTGCAGCTTGCGTTCTTTTGCAAACGACACCGAGAGCAAGTATGAAGAATGCGGCTAATTTTGTATTCCTTTGTCAACGCCGGGTTAGAATTCAAAGCGATCAAATCAAAAGCGCACGAATCTCTGCAATAACGCACGCATGACTATACGCTGAGAAATATATTGTCACAAAAATTGTCAGTAATGTTTGTAAAAGTATTTCATAGTGGACAATTTGTTTTTTTTTTTAATTACTATAAATAATAATAAAAATTTATATAAATATCATACTAATTAAACAGAAATATTTTTAAAATTGTTATATTGTTATTCATTAATACTATGATTCATAGTAATTTTTAAAAATGTTACATTATAAATCACTTTCACAAAGATTGATAATAATATATGTAACAGTATTTTTTTCAGTGTACTTTAATTCTTTTTTTTTTTTCCCCGTCATTTTCGGATCATCAGATGACTTTAAAGTATGTGATATTTGTACACGATTTTTTTATTTTAATGTAATGTTCGCGTTACATAGTTCAATTAATTAATCGAATATTAAAAATGACTGCTTTTTTTGTTGTGAAATAAACTGCAATGAGAGATATGCATTTTCAGCAATAAATTAACTAAATTACAGGATTTAAAATACCATTAAAAGACCGTACACAAAACGCTCAGTCAGCACATGTCCATGGAAATTGTTGTTTCACGCAAAAAGTTATGAAAAAGACAAATTCAGCTCGGTCAGCGTATTTTTAATTAACGACACGTACGGTTAATAACACAGGAGAAGAGCGTGAGGCATTAACACAATGTCGATTGGCAACAAATGAAAACCGTGTGTTTGTTTCCACAAGCAGGCACTTCAAAGAGGAATGTCTTTGAAGTGCGCACGTCACAGATGTGCTTAGTCGTTACAAACGCCTAAGAGTGTGCAAGAAAAATAGCGTCGATCGAATTGTCTGCATTCTGGTGGCTCTTTTTGTTTTGACGTAACACATATTTCCCTGACTTCCGGCGTGTACAATTCGCTCATTATTCCCGGAAGCTCTGTCGGAAGCCATAAATTTTCGGCGAAGTAAAGTCACAGTACACTTTTTGATCTTCAAGTTCAAGCTCTGTGTAAATAATTGATGTAAAATCTGAGAAAATGGCGAAATCAAAATAACATGAACGAAATAATTTTAAACTTTTAATTTCAGCTGAAGATTCAGGTAAGTTTAGTTTCGTTCGATATCGATTGGGAATATCAGAAACGTCCGAATAAGTAAGCGATGTGCGGAACGAATTTCTCCACTTATCTAAGCATCGGCGTATGGTACGTGCAAATTACTATTCGTCTGACGGAGAAACGATGTCCAAAGCCATTGAAAATGAATCGCCCGCTTGGCGGAAACGAATTATTTCCAAAGCGACGATAAATCAACGATCCGTTATATCCGACTGTCCGAACAGCGAGCTCAGTTTTCTACCAATTCTTAAATCCAGGAATATCGAGTGACTGCCTGCACGAAGTAAGGGAATTTCACCTTGCTCGATACCCAATGCATTTCAACTGTCAATGTCGCCGTTGAGATTGCGCGTGGAAAATGCAATCGTCAGATCTAAAGCACTTGCAGAACTACGTAGGATAGAAGAGGGAGCTAATACCTCGTTTTCACTGGGGTGGTCATTTATTTCCACTGGTCAGTATGAAATGCGTGTCTTTGTGAGTTTTAATTAAGAAGAGAAATATTACAAAAAAACGGAAAAAGAAATATAGAAAGTTGTGCTTTCTAATGGTATTTTTGAAATTTTTTAATAAAAAAACCGTTTTCATGGTTTAGGTTAAAGTATCATATTTTAGTTTAAAAGTTCTCACTTTTATGAAATTTTTTATGAGCGAAGTATAATACAATATTTGCTGTTAATCTAATTTTTTTGTAAACTTTATTTTTCCCTCAAAATAAACGATACTTTATAAAATCAGATATCGTATCGGAATTTTAAAAAGGAAATTGGCGAATTGACTTGCTATCGACTATTGGAAGCTTGTGTTTGAGTTAGAATCCCCGTTACTATATTACCAAAGACAATTGCGTCAGTAATACATGTTCATAATATACAAATGAGATATCCTGATAACTTGATGAGAGAATGTCGAGATCCATTACTATGATTGATGACAATAACTCAGTTGCGTAATATTAAAATTTCCATTCTACAGCTCTACTTGTTTTAATGTGAAAACATAAAGCACGAGACATTTATTCTAAAACATAAAGTTTTACATTTTCTTCTTTATTTCTTATAATGAGCATCAATTAGAATGTGTTTCCCATAAAGCACTCCGATAATACAGCTTTCCTTAATAATGTTACGTTATTGACTTAACTAAATCTATTATCTAATATATCATTGAGTCATTCGTATAATTTCCAGACAATTTTACGAAATACATTTTGTGGGGTGTATTTTTCCTGTTGATTTTGGTTTGGTGAAATTGGGTCAAGTATGAAAGCTTGTTGCAATTGTTATTGGTTAAATTGTTTATACCAGCGAATGGTAGTTAAACGCACGGATATGTAGGCATGTTTCCTATACACGTGTGCATGTACGCGTGCAAGTATTTGCTGCTGAAGATTATCAGTTTGGTAAGCCAAGCATTCCAGTAGACATAACCGCTTGACCTCACCATCAAATTCCAATCAACACGTTCCCTTATCAATCTCCCAATGTCCGAGACAAATCAGCTTGGTTTCGCCAGCGGCCAAAGGATTAAACCTATCAAAAGAAATCTTTTTACAAATAAACAAGTCATTGTCACTTCTCTTTTCTATCCATAAAATATGTCAATTCTATCTCACATGAAATCAATATTGTTTTCATTATTTAGAATTTTATCCCGATCTAATTTCTGATTATATTTGATACATAAATAATAGGTTGGTATTAATTTCCAGATATCAGAGTTTTTCTCAGAAATGTTATAATGTTATAGTTTTAGAATTTCGAATTAGAATTTTTGTTGAAACTGAAGTATAATAATAAATTTTAGTATTTTGAAAATGTTTCCAATTTTATTATCCTTCTGTTTCGATAGAAATACTAAGACACTTTACAAAAAAAATCATTCCATTATCAAATAGTCCTTCATGGCAGCGTTCTCTTGTAATTGCAATGAGAATTAATCTCTTTGAAATTTGACGAATTAAAGCAATTCCATATGTGGTTTAGTCCTTTAAACAAGCTAGAACTTTTGACTGTTTGTCTGCGATTAAATGTTGACGTTGTGTATGTTGCGTTTGAACGCATTTACTAACATACTCAAAGAGTTAAATGCTTTCTAGTATACGGATATGTTTAGATAATGAAACGAAAGATATTCTTAAAGACGATTAAAACATGTTATCACAGTTGTCTCGATTTAAATTTCATTTTAAAATAAGTTTCTCCATAATAAACGATAATAATTGTTCATCAGTATTTGTGAAATATTTAAATAACGTTAACTAGTATTTTCGGAATGATCAACAATTTCTTTGACACACATTTTTTAGGAATTTCAGGGAACAATATATTCCGAACAATTTTTCATCCTTCGATCTTGAAGTAACGACGAGAAGTTTAACAATAGATAAAAAAGGAACAAGGGTTTTGGATTTCTAAACATGTTGCTATGGCAGTCACTTGAAAGCAAAATATTTCGAAGGGAATGTAAACAAAAGCACCCAAGAGTCACATTGTTGGCTTGCATCGACATTCATCAAAGTCTGTAGAAACAGAGACCAAAGTCAATGTTATTTCTCTCGCTTTTACTCAACTTCGACGATTGATTGATGCAGGAGTTGCCGGTATCTTTCTTCCGTCGAAAGACCATATAGATATCGAGTGAATTAGGATCAAAAGCCAAATGCAAACCTCCGGATATTCGAGAATCTCAAATATCTTTGATAATAGTCCTTGTTGTGACAGCTGAACCAATGTTACCGCAACGGGGTAATAAATGCAACGCGTCATATTAGATCCCCATAAAAATATTTATCCGCAGTTTGATATTTTAGTATACAACAGCATAATCATAATATTTTCCATACATTTCAGACTTTGAAAACGATTAAACTTTTTATCTCCTTTAGTTACTTGCTGTTTGAGTTCAACAGACATTTTGTTAGATTAAATAATAATACAGCACTTTAGATGTTAATGATATAACCATTTAGATGAAATGATAATTTTTTATTTTCTTCTAGTTGTATATCTTAACAAATAATTATATGCAACTTATTATTGCGAATTTTTAACATACATAATTAACATTTCAGTATCTGTATCACAAACAGGACCACAATTGTATTCTGAGGTATTCCACTGCGGTTGATGTAACTACTACATTTGCATTTCCAATTATAATCATGTTTAAAATTACAACTAGAGTAACTTGACATCATCCGCATATTTATAAAGATTCTGGATTTAACGAGATTTTTATTAAATCTAAATTCCTAAAATAATGTTAGTTGCTGAAATTAATCCTCGCGTTCGTTACAATAGAGGGAGTTATTTTAGTTCGAATTATTACATCGAAGTGCATATTAAACCAGAATTATATTATTGGAATATTTGGCATTGATAGAATATTTATAACAAACAATAATGATAATGACAATCATAACACATAGTTTTACTAATAATTCCCGAATAGATAAACGAGAATTCAATTTACACGCGTTAATGGATCTTCCTCGTTCGAGTTATTCACTTTAGAAATAACCGATTGAAAAATTTGAATTTGTTTACGCGCGCGAAATAATTCAATTCTTATGATTTTTAATAACTTTTAAAATAATCGACTGAATTGAAATTTTTTTTTTTTTTTCGGTAAATAATTTCTGATGATTGATATTGCATTATTTCGTACAATCAATTCATTTCTACACTGCAAACAAAATTTTACGAAAACAAATGTTTTGAAGTCAACACGAACGGTGATTGAGCAAATAAGCTCCGCGATTTTTTTTTTTTATTTTTTTTTTTGGAAAACGAAAAATAAAATGTCGCGTTCAACGAAATTCGACTGAAATTGTTTCAGTTACGAGGAAATTAGTGCCAGTGAAGGAAATTAATAATACAGCGTGTTTGTCGTCGACTGAAGTCTTTCGATCCGAAGCCAGTTTGCGGCGAGCGCCTCGTTAGGCTGGAATTATTAAAATTATACCTTGGCCTTATCGATACCTTACAAACTGACAGCTTCGTTTAATTAAATTGCTGGTATTTTGTTTTGCTGAAAAAAAGCAAAATTCGAAAGACGCGGGCACTGTTTCAGAATTTGTCAAGAGTCAATTCAATTAAGATTTGTTAAGGAGTCATGTTTTATGTAATGCATCTATAGAGAGAACGAAATTCGCGTTTGATCTTTCAAGGCCACGTTTTCTATGTGTAAATTTCGTACAGCTTTACTGCATTGTGGAATATTACATTCGGTTTTTTTTTTCGTCCCAAAATTGAATTACTGTTTTTGTTCGGTTTGGTGTTTTACTTTTCCTCTGACTTCATTATTAGCACAGACCGTTACACGAAAGTGCTCATATCACTTTAGTAATAGAATATAGATATGTTCGTTTAAGTGTAACAACCTGTCTCTATCCTCTCGACATAAAAAATTTCACGATAGAAGTTAATATCAAATTATCCAATTTGTATGAATATGCAACAGATCGCGTTACATTTTTTTATAGAGATGAAGATTCCTTTTTTTTAAATAATATTATAACGTTGCATAAAAAAAAGTAAATTTACGTGGAATTTGAAATTTTTAATCGTTTAATGTTGTGCTGTAGTTATTTTAAACCGAAAGTACATTAATATGATTGTCACTTCTCAGGAAGAAAAATTTTAGATTAAATGAGTGAGTTCATTCTCGACGAGTTTTTATCTGATAATGAATGGTAATTTTTATTGGGAAACTGTATGAAAGGCTTCGCATTTTAGTGGAGAAGGAGAAGTTTTAATTATTTCTGATCGCACTACATTAAGTTTTCATCAAGGAAAATGAAATTACATTGCGGTGACCCTTAGAAGTAGATGTAGTGGTTTGATATGAGCCTACGGTATTAAACAATATACGGACAGCATAAGGGCTAGAGAATAACTCAAGTGAATATATTACTAAATAATATGACAGAACATTAAAATAACTATAATTAAATACGACGGCTCGCGACAGATGATTAAAATGTTCATATATATGTTTATTTAAATTATAATATATTGAAGTATGCTTTATTTTCATAAATTGCAAATTCTAAAGAAAATTATATTTCATTATACAATTCGTATGTAACAGATTATGCACACATGTTATAACGTTATTAAGTTAATGTATTAATTGGAATATTATGCATAGTAACAGAATTTAATTATAATAAATTTGAACAATTATCACTTCATAAAAAAAAAAAAAACATTTATTGTACTGGTTGCATTTACCAGGATTCCTTATAAAGGAATTTTTGATAGAAATAAACTGCAAGATGAAGAAAAGACTACGGCGAGATACTCTAAATAATGAGTATTATTCAACCCTCTTTAGGACTTTAGGAGAAAATTTAGTATGTTATTTTATTCGTTCATCCTTCTTTTTCATTTTTCCAAATTTTATTATTCAAGCCAACGTCACCAAACTCGACTCGTCATTCAGAGGAAAAATACAATGCATAACACACACAATATTATTATACTTACAATAGAGAAAAAAATAACCATACAAATAGTTGTGAATTACAAATTTTATTACATACTTTTACTGTGTAAAATATGTTGCATTTTCTTTCGAACGAGAGACATTAATTGTACATAAATTAATTATATTATAATGAATAAGATTTTGTAAATGTAAACTTGCAATGTGCAGTCAGTTTGAAAATAGAAGAAAGGAAAATTGCATTTCTGTTGTATAAAAAGAGTACCATTAATTTGAGATGAATGAGATAATAACGAGATGTTTCCAGTTGGAGTGTTATTTTAAATTTTCTCGACGGTCATGGATGATGAATGAAATGCATAAAAGTGATAAACAATTGCAGTTTTAAACTTCATTTAAATTCTTGCTTTGGTACAATAAAAAAAAAAAAAAAAACCACGTGATCAATTCCCGCGAGAGATTAAAAACTTTTGACTGCTACTGAATTGGACTTTGAATATATGTTTATTTAAATGTTTATTGTTCGTTACTTTGATGAAAAATTTATATTTGAAGTATCGATGTCATAATTTTTGAAGAAGCTTTTAACCAAATATTCGATTTAAATTAAATAAAATGTATAGATTCAGAATTTATTCGATATGTCTGATTGAATACTGATTTGTACTACTTGGAACTACGTTCCTACTTGATGATTATAAGAAAGAACCACTTAATTTAATTTTCCATTGTTAATGGGAGATTCAAATTAAATGTTGTTTCCGAATTTAACTTGAAAAACTTGTTGCTGTAGAAACAATATTCCATCCAAAGCCATGATCAACGAATTTGTTCGACAATACGTCAAAGCATCGTCGAGTGCAAGTTGGAAGAAATATCACGCGCAGAATACCAATTCTGGTGTGTGGGATTGAATTCATGTATTGGAAACTAGTGAGCAACGAGTATAGTGGTATTCTGGAATGAAATCACAACGAGACGAGGATAAAAAAAAAGTGGAGAAAGAGATGGATAGACTTTGCGCAGTGAGTCCGTGGCGCGATCAAATGTTTCCGGTTGTGTTTCGCCACACGTTGTTGCCGCCGGAAGACAACGCTCATTTTTCAACGAAATTGCAAAGGCGGTGAGATCTGGAGCAGCCAAGGATAGAGAAACGACGGGGATCGTGACTCAAATTGCAAATAATTTCTACTTGTTTTCGTTAATAAACAAATGTGAGTGTTTCGAAAATCGAAGATAAATATTTCGGAGTATCAAACTTTCCAATATTCCCTTCCTTATTCGATTATTATCGATAAACGTTTAAGGAGTTCGTTAGTTGTATTTAAAGTTGAGTTTATACAAAATTTAGTTGACAGCATATAAGCTGATAAAAGCTCGAAGCCAAAACCACAACTCAATAATATTCAATTGATTGTTTGACGTAAATTAAAAAAAAAAATTAAATTGTTTGACATAGCATTGAACAATTATTCCTGAATGATTTATTTTATAATTATTCAAATTTATTCTTCAACGTTTAGTGTAAAAATAAATCACTTTCAGGCATTTCATTCGCGTTAAAAGGACAGTGAAAATATATTTGATTATATTTGCCAGTAGTATAAGTTCTGGCTCGATATATACATATATTGTTAATTTTTAATTGATAACGTTTTCGTCGATAATTTATTTTAACAGTAATTTCATGTTCGTTAAATAATGAATGTCTGAATCTTAATTAAAGAAGATATAGTAAGACGAAGAAAAATTTAATGAGGAAACTTGTGATTAGTTGAATAAACTTTTTTGATCCTTTGTTATTTGAAAAGGATTATAACTAAAAATGTTAAAAAAATTACCGTTGAAAAGAAAAATAATATTAACGAAATTATTTTCGGCGAAAGGGAATAATAAACTGACTTTAAAACTGCATGCAACGATAGTCAATATTCTGGCACGTAAAATATAATCTGGAAGGATTTTAAATTGAATTACGAAAAAGAATACAATACTGTACGGCGGTTAAATGTGAAACAAACTTTAAAAGAATATAAAACGATAACTTTTTTAATGTATTATAATATTGATTTTATTTAATTATCGTTTACAGTTATATGCATCCTTTTGAGTGTTCTCTTTTAAATAAAATACACGCAGAAGACTTACATATTATAAACTTTAAAAGCAATATTAAATTCTTTCATAAATTTTCAAAAAGTTAATTATAGATAACAGCGAATAATTGTGTCATAAATTATTACATTAACTGCATAATTAAATTCAAAATCATTGTTGGCAAGCATTGATAATGTGTTTACTTCGTACAATTATAATGGCATACATTATATAAATATAACAAAGTAAATTTTAATAACGAGGTACATAATTTAATAAATAATAAATTGCAATAGTATTGTTCGAGATTTCTATGGAATTGTGTTTTTTTATCTCAATAAATCAATTCAATAATCAGCTATAAAAATGGTAATCATAAATACGCCTTGAAAAAACACTATCACGTTGTTATGGTGTAACGAGTGATATTTAATAAGAGATCAAACATTTAATCTCTGCAACACAAAAGCTCATTACCAAATATTTGTACCCAAATATTGTATTCATGGTATCTTTCATGTTTGTTCCTTTGTTCATGTACGTGGTATATTATAACAGTAAAATTTCACTACCTTGTGCATCGATAATATTAAAACCAATATTATACGTGGATTGCTGCTCACAATTATGATTATTTTTGCATTTATTCGTCGTTATTAAATTTATAATCTTGTCCGTTTACACTGTTATTTAAAATGTTATAAAATAAATGTTTATAATATTACGTTCAATCAGAAATTAATATTCGAAAATGTACAAATAAAATTTATTAACAAATATGCAATGGAATATATAATCTGAAGTGGATCGCAACGACCGAAATATAATTAAAATTACTTTAACAAAAATATTCTGTTGCAATTATATTTCGTTTAAATATCTGATGTTACATTTGAGTTTTCATTTGAATTCATGTTTATCGTAAAAAAAAAAATTAAAATAATAATAAACCGTGCATTCGCTTGATCAAAATGCGTTTTAAAATGCACACTTTATAACCAGTTCCCAAAGATATACGAACGACCGTGAGTACTTTCGTATAATCATAAAACATTGCTGGAAATCAGAAGAAAAGAAATTCTCGTTGCAAGAAATTTCGGAGAATAACGTCCACGAGGGACACTCAGCAATACATTAAAGACGTGATATACCTCGAGCTGCGATAGATAAAGATGACAGCTCTCGTAGTTTTCTTAAAAGCACTCATTCCCAGAGTCGAAGTCGGTTGGCAGTAATAGTAATAATAGTAATATTAGATGTAGTGGTGGTAGCGGCAACCTTCGTCGTAGTTGTCCGTTGAGTCGGATGATCGGTCGTTCGAGGAGAATGCCAGATATTAAAATACCACAGACTCTTTAGAGCAGCGCAGTAGAACACCCTGCGTGTCAGTATCTCACCCCGATATCAGCTCCTCCTCGGCTTCTCTCTCGTCAACCTTTCTTACCCCAATTTCCTCTTCACTTTAGTACTCACGATATTCGTGCAGTCGCTTGATTCCACTGAAGTACTTTACTCGTGAATAGTGCAGCATCGTTTTGCTTTCGAAATCTATTATTCACGGCGCCTTCGTTCGCGAAGGCGAAAATACAACCGTAGATCAAAATTTCCTCAATTGCGTCATTCCCGACCCTTTTTTTTTTTTTTCTTGCCCCATCAATAACAACGATCGAAACGAGATCCCATTCGGCCACTTAGATTAAATTTATACGCCGGTGCATGCGTTTTGAATTTTGCAGCTCCATTTACGATTTGATCCATATTCCGTATCAAATTTTTCAACTCCCTCCTTCGCTGTATAAAAGTTGATTAAATGAAATATTTTATGGTCAGACTGAAGCATGAGAAATTTTATGCGCTGTCCGTACTGGCTTGCGTTTGTTTAAATATAAAGAAGTTTTGAAATATTAGGAAGAGCGGAACAAATCATTCTTGTTAGTATTCTGGAAAATTGGGAGTTTCAATAGTTGCCCAGGGAGGAGTAAATTGAATTTGAGGATGAAATTGAATTTACCGTTGTTCAGCTAATTAGTAAGCTTTTTGTTTGGAGCATGTTATTTGTGGAAATATTGATATCTTATGTTATCATTTGGGATTAATGTGTGTTTTATAACGTTCGCAACACAACGCGCGTTTTTTTTTATAAATACAATATGTAAGATATGAATTGATATTTATATTTTCCATGGCGACGAGTCGTTTGTCTTCATTGAATTTTTAATGAAAAAAAAAGTCTTGAGCGCAGAAAAATTTGTCATTTGCAGATATCAAAATTAAATTACTTTTCTGCGATATTAATCATTTGTAAATTGTTCGCGTTTGTGCAAGGGAAAGTTAAAATTATGACACCAAGTAAAATGTTTCATTTGTAACATAACTTTATGCAAATTGAATTTGGTAGATGAAAAACGTAAATGTGTACGCCGTTACAAAATTTTATTCCAGGAAATGGATTTTGCGCAGATAAATGAAAACAATTATAAAGCATCGCTCGTTGTTAAGAGTTGGCATATTGATAGTGCAGATGTTTTAATGGAATCTAATTATGAGGATTATCGAAACGTTTGTTTGCCAGAAAAGTTCGCGGCATTCGAACGTTTCGGCGATTCAAAAATGACGACAGAATAAACGACGAAATGATGTAACGACCATGTTCCTTTGTCTGAAGGTCGTCAAATTATGGCGATTAATTTCGACTCGTTAAAATCCTTTTACGACTTTCTATAAAATGTGAGCTACCACCCAGAAAGTCTTCGAAGCATTCAAATCAAGATATTTAATTCCGTCTGCGGATAGTTAATATCACGCATAAAGGAGTATTTACGGATGTTAGCACTCGAATTTTATAAAGCGTTATAAACTTGGCGAATAAAAATATTTATTTAAAAATTATTACATTCTGCAGTACGAACAATATCATTTCACGTGCGATTAAGTAACACTGAATTGGAAATCTTTCAAAGTCAAATAAATGAAGTCAATTGTGACGAATAAGGTTTTTTAATTGCCAACATTCGTCGTAATAAAGTATTATGAAAAATACAATAGATCTTGTTAAAATTTTTTGTCAATAGCAGCCGGTAATCACATTTCAAAGACAGCCGTTTATTATACATGGTATCTATATTTATATAATAATTTATATGGATTTATGTATGGTCACGTAAACTCGTATGATGGTATATGGAATCATACATAAACATATGAGGAATTATATAGATTTATCTATGGTTATGTACATGTATGAATTTCTGTGTTATATATCATTATATATGGGGGTTTATAGAACGCCGTTCAGTCATGTATCAATACATAAGGAAATTTGATAAATTGTTCTTTTAGGAACGTTTTTAGCGAACATCTTTTTTTGAAGACCTTATAATCAAAGCTTATTTTTAGAATAGAAATATGATTTCTCATGATGATATTAAAATTATTAATAACAAACTTTCTAAATTAAATTAAATTAAAAAAGAAAATTACATAGGATCTTTCTTTCATGTTGTATATAAATCATTTTATTTTGATGATCGTTAATGAAATGAGGCAGTAACAATTTTAATAACTGACACATTATACGTTATTATGCAAGTAACAAAATTTATCAACAAAGATAAATTACTTCATTGTTGTTATCTGATGACGTAAATTAATACATAAATTATTGAAAAGATATAAGCTAACTTATTAACGATGGTATAATATGTACTGTAACATGCGAAAATGATTTCGTAATTAGGAAAATTCTCATTACACTAAAATGTATTATTTTTCTTTTAATTCAAAATTCCGATGTTTTCTACAGATTTGGTAATTTGTCATTTTCTTCGTTTAAAGAGAAAAACAAAAGTATATCTAAAAATAATCTACAAAAAAAAGTAATCTACAAATAAATCTACAACATATAACATGAAATTTAAAATTGAAACATTTAATGCGTGTGGTATATGTATAAAATTTTCATTAAGATACGTCTTACGATTTGTATACAGACCCGAAATGCGCATTGCGAAGGATGGATTGTGTTTGAGAAAACCAACACGTATTGACGGAAACGTGTCCGGATTGGCCATATTATCTGCGAATGTCTAACGTATATCTCGTATTGTCGTGATACGCTGTTATGTATAAATATCAAAAGAATAAAAGTCGAAGATTCGTTGATAGTGAAAAATTGGTAAAGGGGTTGATCGAAAAGAGTTGAACGTGTGTGCGTGTGTTTGTTTGTACGTGTGCATGAACGTGTAAATACGTATATCGAGCCATTGAGAAATGACGACAAGGACGGCGGGGCTTTTGCAAAAAGTCGTGTCGTAAAGGAGTGGAAGGGGTATCCCAGGTTTTACTCTTCGGATTCAAAACTGGTACGTTATTGGCAAACCGACATAAAAATCGATACCAGACTCGACACTCCGCAATGGAGCAACGTATTTCGGCATTTTCTCTTTCGCGAAGACAGAATTTCGTAATTCTCTCCTCGACTTGCGTGAATCTCACACCCGGACGTCGAACACAACTAGCTACTTCATTCTTATACAGGATACCGCTCTCTTTAGAAAAGCAATTTATTACGAACCAAAAATTCTGATATTTGCCTTTACTTTGATAAAAATACACAATTTCAAATAACGTTTATTCATATTTATATTATTTCGGCAAACGCTTTCTAAGTTTAGAATATGACGGAACAATCTTTTTCCTATATGAGTTTAACATTTAATATTTTGATGAAATATGTATTCTTGAAAGATTTGTTTTAAATTTGTCTTTTTCTTTTTTACAATCAATAATTTATTAAAAGATTTGTGCTGCGTTTGTTTAATAATTATTATTCATATTTTTTAAGTTAAGTAATATGTCATTTTAGATTG
>JABFQA010000289.1:0-22227 GCA_022817065.1 Probaryconus sp. ZL-2020
GAAAAAAAAAAAAAAGAAAAAAAAAAAAAAAAAAAAAAAAAAAAAAGTGAAGAAAAAGGGCACGTAACAAATGCGATAGCTCCGGTCGCTGTGTCGACGCTGTGGGAATTAATGACCCGGTTTGCTCTCTCCGGTGCACGCTGTATTCTTTCTTTGGTGCTCGTCAAAAAGTTTGAGGATCCGCGAGCTGACGCGAGCGAGCGCAGGCTTTCTTTCTCATTCCCCGTTGCTCGTTTTCGGGCAACGACTTTCAGCGATTTTATCGTGACCGCTTCCTCCGACTGTTTTTCCGCCTCCTACTCCGGAGGGTTTTATGCTTTCGCGAAGGAACACCGTGAGCGCTCGCAATCCGCGCACACAGCCTTCCTCGGCAACCGACGTGTTTGCTAATTAGTATAAATGCCTGATTAAAATCGCTCGCGTCGAGTTAATAACATTCATTGAACGATTGCGTCGTCGATAATCACATTCGATTGAAAATTGATTAATAAATGGACGCAATTAATTCCGGACACTGACAGCAACTTCGCTGAGCGTAATTGTGCGCTTGTACAAATTCCCTTTAAATAATGCTAATAACATTGTGTTTACGATGGGAGATTGTTGCTTTTCATGAGTAATGTTTCATGTTTTAAAGCTAACACTTTATGCGTAGTCGGTGTTTTTAATTTCAGTCTTTATTTTTCGATACTCTCGCTGCCTTTTCCGGCCTGACGCAATTTTTAATTCTTTTGATTTTATTTATATAACATGATTTTTGACAACTTAAAATTATAGCGTAAATGATGCTGCAACTGCGTATACTATTGTTCGCAGCTTACCTCATGTTTCACAATGCATAATGATACTCCAGATTTAATTACCTGAGTTAAGAGTTGCGTAATTCATTTCACTTTATATTATCATAATTTTACTGTAATGTGAAATAACATTTATTTTCATTCTTATCGTATTAAAGTGAAAATATGTTTGACTAAACATAATTAACTATTTTTTCTGAATACACGTACATTAAATAATAGATAAAATGATGAAGTCGAAAATTGTTGAAAAAACGAATTAATTCCCAATATGTGGATCCATTTATCTTAATCGTTACCAGGCATTAAACTCAAAAACCTATTCACAAAAAGAAAGGATTAACATCTTGGCATTTGTAATGGCTGTATATGAAATATTGCTTAGCCATTTAAAAACTCACTTAAATCTACAAAAAAAAGGCCCTAACAATAGGTGCAAATTTCCACAAAAGCGATCCTTAATCACGTCTGAAAGGAAACGAGAAAAGTGTGCTTTTCTATCCAATTAGACGTGAAAGGCCGATTGACGAATGTTGAAAAGTTTGAAATTGAAAATAAAATAAGTCCACGGTATTGTAAGTTGTTGTCCGGCATCGACGAAGTCATTCTCAAGTGAGTGTGTCTGTTTTCCGTTTCATTGTCAGGCATTTTCATGTATTGTGAAGCGTTCGGCAGGCATTCAATGCCGAGGATGCCTCCTCAGTCCTTGAGCTTGTTGCGGTCTGTGCCCTTAAAGGCTTCCACCGGTGCTTGGTGCAACCGAGTCGGACGCAAACTGCCACCGAGACGGCAGATACGCGTAAGGAAGCGTAACGCTACGTAGAGCCGAGCCTCTGACTCGCGACTTCCGGTCAAATGCAGGAAGTACGCTCGGTGCACCACCAACGCCGTCGACGATGAAGACGACGCTACAGTCTCCAGCGTTGACCTGAAGAAAACGCCTAACACCGAACTTTCGTTATTTATTTTCTCTTTTTTTGTTTCCTTTTGTTTTTTACTTTGAAACTCGTAATTTTATTTTTTTCTTCATGTATTTTATTTAATCTGCATATAAAAGAGATAATTAATAACGGACCAAACATACTTGAAACTGGAAAATAAGAATTTTTAAAACTCGCTGCAAAATACATCAATTATTTTAAACGAAATGTGAATTTCTTAAAAGTACCTTATTATCGGGTGCTTTTCGTGTTAATTGACCAGCTCAAAATACTTATATTTTTAAAAGCAGCGTATTCGGTAGTTTTCTCTTCCGAGGCATTTCTTCAAATTATAACGCTGTTGTCAGTAACTTTCAACAAATTAAAATTACCTTTGATTACGAAGAAAAATAACAATTAATAAACTAATATCCAATTATATTTTATATGAACGAGTAAATGAAATTTTGTATTTATTAGTTTCGATAAAATTAAATTGATCTTTTAAATTAAAAAGAAGGACGTCGAAAGAAATAATAAAAAAATCAACGAATCGTAAAATAACCCTTGATCTTCTGTTTTTGAAAGAACCTTGTCAATTTAATTGAGACAACCGCTTTGGAGTGAAGAATAACATCGGCGTTTTTCTTTTCTTATGATTTTAACGTTAAATTACGTTGAAGCTCGATCCAATTATGTGCGCGGACGTTTTGCAATAAAAAAGCTGAATGAAATGGTAAAGATCCAAGTGTCAGTGTGTGAATATCGCTTGTCTTCAAACCAGTTCAGTCACGATCTTTCAACAATGTTGAACGATCGTGATGGCAGTGCCGTTACTCGCAGACTGCGATCATCGTTGCAACGGACAGCAAAATTGATGTGAAAAAATGTTATTCCCCGGCTTTTATGGGAGTAATGAAGAATGCTGCAAATCTAAGGGAACCACCACGACGTTAGTTTCCTGCATAAAAATAGAGGAGAAAAAAAAAAGTTTCATACGAAAGAAAAGTTTTACTCGGCACTTTTATAAAAGGCGAGCTCTCCGACACATTGCTCTCGAACAATGGATATTAAATGTTATATTTATAAATCTGTTCTTTAACAGATTTTTTTTTTTTTTTTTTTTTTTTTTTTTTTTTGTAGCCTTATATCATTATTAAACAGCTGACTTTTATTTGCGATCAGGATTCGAAGATTATATTTTATTGTTTTTCAGGAAAACAAAAAACTGAGAATTATTTAAGCCGTGGCCTTGAAAAAGGGCCAATTGTTTTATAAACGCTCTATTGTAATTTTATATTAACGCGATCGAATGACGGCATTTGAAATATTCAGCCGCAAAAGTATGCAAGAGTTTACATGAATGTCAGAAATCCGATATGACAAATTCCTTTTGAAATAATCAAAAGACGATAATAAATCATTCGTTTTATGAAAGCGCTTGAGCTGAAGTCTGTAATTACATTCGTTTCGTGACGAAGTTATTTGTATTTACCGATACCTTCGTTACGTGGAATAAAACACTTGTAATTTGATTTTAAGCTTATATGCAGAATCGTAACGCGTTTTGGATCCAAGCCAAGTCGTTACGAACGATAAGCAGCGAACCGTCACCGCATGGCAGTCGCGAACCGTGGAGAATGCAATTTCGTAAGAAACGCCATTAAACGCACAAGACGGTGGGGTTTGATGATACCACCAATTGTGTACGTTCATTTCGATGCGAAACGTTACAACACGCGCCACGAAAAATCCATGCGCCATTCAAACATCGAAAGTGAACGATAATTCGATTGAAACGGTTTCTTACACTTTCACGATTTTTTCACGCTAATTTGCATCTTTCATATTTCATCGTTGTCCATGTGAAATCGTATGATTTTATAATCCCTTGACCAAAGCCGCGCGCGCTCGTGAAATTTTAAAAGCACGATTTCTTATATAAGAAAAGTAGAAATTATAATATACCCGATGGAAAAATCATTTTGTTCACAGCCTGAAACATTAATGAAACATTACTCTTTATAAATAATAATTTAATCAGCGTAATTATATAGATTGAAATAAATGTATAAATAATACAAAGAATATAGACGTTACGACTGTAATGGCATTAATTGGTTTATATGTATTAGATACGGCTTTATGGAGGAATTATGAATCGGTTCGTATGACTCGTAAAGGTGAATAGCGGAGAAAAAAAAAAATAGAATAATAAATTTCCATGAATGCTCAAACGGGAATCATACAATAACTTATTTTTTTTTTTTTACAATGTTATTACGACCAGTTATAAATTTTTATAACAAATCACAGGCACCAGTTAGTGCAAATTGATTTCTGGTAAGAAATTTGTTATTATGAATTGACTCATGAAAATTCATAACTGTCCATAATAGGTTTGTTCTAAAACTATGGAAGCATTTATAATAGTCTCGTTTGTAAAATCTTTGTTGGTTTACAGTTACTATTACAAGTATTTTAAGGTCCTTTAATTAACTCTGAACATATAACTTCATTTTTTGAGCGTCGAATGAAATAAATTCAAATTAACGATGGGAATGTAAAAGCATTTTGCACGAGTCAGTAATGCTACCTGTAGTCACCTACTAAATCACTTGGTCCATTACGCTGAAATCGTCATATTGCATTATGGTACAATGTGCCTCAAGAGTGTCGTTCATGTGTGACACTTTAGTTATCAGCCATTCAAAGTGATCTAGTGTTATATCGCAGATGTTTTAAATTTCGCCATTATTATGTTCGGTGAAATTTATATTTTATATTACTCAATATATCCAATCGTATAAATATATCTGAAAATTAATATATCAAAATGCACGACAATGAATGAATGAATGTTCAACGTAAGAAAAACTACGAAGCCACGTGAAAAAATATTATTCTCAGTTAATAATTTTTAATTGGCATTTACAACAAGAAATGTAGATTGTTTATTACAAAAATTGCTATGGTTACAGTTACAGCAAAGCGGCATAAAAATGTAGCTTATATTTCTTTCATTACTCCCACTGTCTCGTAATTTTCATTCATATCCTTAGCTTCGGAACGTCTTACTTGGCTGACTCTATTTAGAAGCTGCATTACAAATTTTAATTCCTTTATGTCCATTTCCATTTCGAACGTACCGCTACTGCTTAACATTTTCTCGCTAAGAAAGAAATAAGAATCGAGGAGAATAAACGCTCTTTTCAGTTTCTTTAACGAAGGAAATTTTAATCTCGTTATGTTGTTCAGCGTTTGTGAATGAAGTGGAATTGCATACAAAAATATTTTGACAAAAAGAACAAGCCGGCATTAAAATGCCATTTGTACTTTCGGCGTGACACACGTTCTTGCATTTCCAGACAATGCACACTTTTAGAAAATCCATAATTACAGAGAACGTTATTAACATCGTTCTGTGATATTTAGTACACAATGAAATTAACTAGATCATCACGTAGAGTTAATAGTTAGTTTATTATATAATAAACCACATTGTGTGTTATAGTCTGTGTATCATATAATGGAGATAATGTGAAATAATGAACGTTCTTAAATAGTCCTGTTCATTTATTAAGTGGAGTAAGTCAAATTTCTGCTAACGTTTTGTTTAACAGTTAAATTTTTCAAACGCAAATATATCATTAAAAAAAAAAAAACTAATAATAATAAAATAAAGTAAAAAACGAAGGATGATATTTTTGAGGCACACGATGGCTGGAAACGCAATGTTCCTTTACGCGATTGTGAGTCCTCGAAAGATCGTCACGGTTGGCTGATAAACCGACCGTTCGCACACCGAAATAAAGTTTTAATTTTCCCTTGCTCCGTAATTGGTGTAGTGGAACAACACAACCGACCGGAGATCTCTTCAGAGACGAGTGGCTTTGAGAACGCGTGCGACGAACACCGTATTACTCCATAATAATAATTACAGTGATTGGGCATCAGGCCCTTCGTGGTTCAGCCACTCTTTTCCCAATCCAATCCGAAAGTCCAATGGGGTCATAGACCACGGGGTCTCATCACGGCGTTGCCGGTGGGGGCAGAAAACGTTGACTTAATTTTTACGATTACACAACGTCCAAGTAATAGACGTAACTCGTTTCTGCGAAATGTGTTTATGCACGAAAACTACACAATGTAAGTATAGAGAAAGGCTCGTGATAATCCTATCATCACGTGCCTCTTTGCCTCTTTAGTTAGGATTCTTTTTCCTGATGGTCGTTAGTTAGCACAAAGTGGATGGAAAAGCAGGCGACGCGGTCCGCAGATAAATTTCTAATACGCTGAAATACGTGATTATGTACGGACGGTGCAATTTAAATAACAGACCGAGGACTCACTTAAGTCCGAAATTACAAGGAAGAGTAGACAAAAATCGAGGAACACTTTTACGGGCGTTCATTTTTTAATTGACATTTGATTTGTCCTGCAAAATTTTCGTGCTTCGGAGAGAGTCTCTGTAAATGGAGATTTAATGAATTATGTTATTTACGATCGTGTGAGTCTCGAATGTACAATTGTGTAAATTGTATTATGCAATTCGTTTGAAATATAGTTATTCTTTGCAGCGTGTATTTTAGTCCGGTTATTTTTTTAGAATTCGTACTTTATGAATGCTATAAAGATATTAGTAACACAAAACAATTTTAACTTTGTTACAATGTTGAATAATGTATACGAAATGGAACAAGGTGGTATTATGTGCTTGTAATTGAGCTTCGTTCATAGACGTCTGTTATTAGGAGAGTTTAGTTACGTTCAGTTTATGAAAGAATCTCATCTCAAACCACCATTTATTCTATTCTACTACAGTGTAAAGATACCTAAATTATATTTTTATACATTCAGTAAATATAACGTTAACGTTCGTACAATAATAAATTATAAAAATATCTTTCATTTCATTCAAACAATGAATTTATTATTGAATACCCCATAATTTAGAAAAATTACTTTATTTATAATAAAAAATATATATATAGTTTTGTTAGGGTATTGTGTTAAATTTTCCTCGAGATAATATCCATTTATATGTTAATCAAATATTACATCGATGACAGACACAATAAAAGTGACACTTTTATTTTTATCACATCTCATATTAACAGAACAGTAATTAGCATCATGTTATCTAGACTAATTTTCAATCAAGTGAAGACAGATTAAGATAAATAGATATCGTAAGAGATGTCTTTCATTCAGATACAAGATTAAACCGTAATTAGTATTTAATGTATATAGTTAAATATACATCAATCAGAATCTAGACGTTATTAATACGAATCAACCTTTCTTCAGTTACTCAGTTTGATGCCTCAACGAAAGAACAAATCACTAAATTAACGAAATCAGATTACGAGTTGAAAGATCTATATTCCTAAATATACAAATTGCAGATTATTATCTCGTACTATATTCAATAAAAAGTGTAATTTATTATTTATTCATATCAAACCATATATTCATTAAAAAACTCATCTTCAGAATTATATAATCAATTCAGCATAATTATTAATCATAATATCCTTGAGAAATGCGAATGGCAAAAAAGAGGATAATTTGCAGAGATAATTTGTAGTTGAGAATCGTATAAAAAAGATAGAGAATGCAACATGAACATACGTTGGATGAAGAAGCAATAATTTCAAATATAATGAATCTATGAGTTTCTACGAATCAATCGTTCTGAATAGTGTATGGCAACGTTTCATTCAGTAGTCGTCATATTAAGAATTGATATTTCAAAACATCAATCCAGAGTATAGAGAGAATACTCGTCTATTATTCTCACCTACACCATCGTTGCATTCACTGTTCATTCAGGTTTCGATCCTTTGATATTGCCCTCCATTTACCTATCTACATCATTATGTAATGTGCATGATCTGTTTCCCCCCTAACATGCCGGCCGGAAATTTTCACGCATATGCGTGAAACACGCCAAGAATCTTTCTCTTTCGTTCTCCCTTGTTAATAATTCACAGGAATGTGTATGAAATACCCTTTTTTTTTTTTTCTTTTTTAGGAAAGGGATACCTGAGTGAATTTACGTTACTTCGATCTCTCTCGATCACATAAGTTAATAATCTGTCAATATTTGTTTTGCATATTTTATTAAGTATCATTTTTTACATTAACATTTGTATTATTAATATAAGAAATAAAATATTGAATAATAAATGAATATAATTGCTTCAAGAAAGTCTTATTTCTTTTCTATCTGTATATGAATATTTAACAGCACGAATAGTTTCTGCATAAATTATTTAATAGAATAATAACATTTTGTTGAATAAATAATACGCGCTTTTCGATGCACAATGTGCAGAAATTGTAATTAGTTTTAATAAGTGAAATTATTTTCACGAAAGTTTTTATATATTAAATATATGTAACGAGCATAGTGTTGCAGTTCATTCGAGTGTATTATATAAGAAATTTCAGAAATTCTTTATATCAAGAACGAAACTCTTCGAAAAGAATTTCAATTTCTCATTCATATTCAGGTGAATGATACATTGTTGACAGCGTTTATTATTATTATTTTTTTTTTTTTCATTAAATTATTTTAAGAGACATTTAGTCTAAATTGAAAGCGATTACTTTAATTGAATTTTGCAATTTTAAAAGATTTTCTTGTGCTATAAAAATTTTTATTAGGATACAATAAAATATATAAATTCCATGAAATGCTGAAATGTGTTACGATGTTGCTGAATGTCTATGCACTGTTTGCGTAACAAAATTTTCTTATATAAAAATAAGAAAGTGCAACAACATTTGTCTTAATGTGTAATTAACAGTAGGATTATTTGCGAACAAACAATTCGTTCCTTAGTGAATAACATGTAAATATCCTGTAGGATCCTGTGGGCTTTCCCTCTCGGTATCGCGTGTTAATTATCCATCTAATCGTCGCCACAAAATTAACTTCTGTTCAAGCCACCGTCAGTTTATGAGCCGTTACAAATGTCCGTTAGTGATTACCATTACTTTTCATTTACACAAACGTTAATAAATAAGCTACTTAACTTACAATGCCTTTGATGCTTTATCTCAAATTTTTTTTCTGCATATAAAATGTTTGAAATGTTCAACAATTAATTTTATATTCGCGCAATGAAACTTGAGTTAAAGAATTGAATTTCTTTTTAAAGAACCTACTTCTTCAAAAAGAAATGTACATTACTTTCAGTAGAAAATATATGATAATTATTCATTAATTGAAGCAAACGAAAAATGATGAAAAATTTGCCAGAAATTGTTGTATGCCAATCTAACCATACATGAATAATTCCATAGCACATGGGCGTTCCGTGTGGTTCCGCGCGGTTTCGCTGCCACGCGGGGATATTCAGCTCGCAATTACGACATTCAACATTTCGATTTATAAGCGTTGGTATTTGAAAATACAGACTCATTTATTGAAACGTCACTTCAAATTATTCCTAAATCAATAAACGGAAGAATTAGCATTTGTTTTTTTTTTATTTGCAATAGGAATATAAAAAAACATCATGTAAATTTCAGCAACATCATCAAATGAAAACCTTTCCCATAACATTGTAATAAGATATTTGCTAAACATGTAATTGGAGATTTATTATATATAAACGTATCTCATTGTGTAGATCGTCTAATATATCTCAGTGAAACAATAGTAAATAATCCAATAAGACTGTTTCAACTTTGCTCATCCTTTCATTTCGATAGATATCATCAAACTCTCATTTCTAACTAATTAAGAAATTGCAACAAGCTAATAAATCTTAACACATTCATAATTACAATGCAATACATCATGCACTTTGCATTCCATTTTATTAAAAGTATTATTTTAATAAACAAAAATGGCTTTAAATTAAAACACACGTTCACATGAAAATGTAACATCGTGAGCAAAGAGATTTCACGTCTTCATTTGACCTAAAAAGATTGTATCTACGTTTGAAAGAATGGAATAAAATACCTTACTAATGAAATATAAATGAATTAATTATTTAAGAAAATTATTAAAATGTAAGCTTTAAAAAATAAAAATTAAAATGAAAATTAACCATCCCAATTAGGTAAAGACAAAGAATATTACAGTTATGAATTCTGGACGTGACCCAGAAGAATTGAGGATCATTGGCATTGGTGGTACAGGCTGCTTCGCGAAACACTTTTTTGCTACGCATTCAGTTACCTATAATGCGGTCGCGACAGAGGAGCCTGAGAGACGCTTTATCCAAAAGAGAGCAGGTGCGGCCTGATCATTCACTTTGTTTCTGAAGCACGTTATTTTGCGATCATTCGAGACCTCGGGGACACGAGGTATCATTATCGGGGAGGCATCTTGTAAATTGCGTTAATCGCTCGCCTTAAGCCAGATGACATTACTTTAATGACGCTCTAAAGGCTAGCCAATAAAATCTCATTGAATATGCATGCGAATACAATAAACTTATATTAGAAGTAATGCTAAATAAATGATTTCTTATTTAAAAGAATTCATCCCAAACATTTTCATTGGACAAACGTGTAATTTTCAATTTCCAATTTGTCCGCTTGATCATTAAATTGAGTGTAGTAGAGTTTTTTTCAATTCCTGAAATTGAATTGAAATGATAATAAAAGTGGAATATTTATTGAAAAAAGAAATGAACAACTGAAGTTGAATTTTATCAATGAGATCTTTAAAAATGATGACAGACGTTTTAATTTTATCTTGTGAATTATTTTTACATAATAATAAACAAGGTTTTCATTTAAAGTACCTCCATCATGAATTGCACTTCATTTCAAAGGTCTCGTGAAAATGTTTGATATGCGGGCAAATCAACCGATCATATACGGAATATATATGATATATGTTTATTTGTTTTTACTAAACATATGGTTCAATTTAACTGCACAAGGAAATATTGATTAATTTTAAAATTATAGTGGTTCTTGTCATCTGCCAGTATTTGTGCCATTCTCCTCGTAACAACGTTATAAACGCGTTTCAAAAAATTTTTAAAGATGTTTTAATTAAAATATTTTTCACAGTATATATTTAAAAATATAAATGAAAGGCTTTGAAAGTTTTTTGTTTTAATCGCGTTATAAATAATTGGCTTAATTTTATACGTTATATGGTGCGTATTAAAAATAACGAACGAAGTAAAAATAACGGGAAAAACCTTGTCTATAAATGTAATTTATCGGTTGAATAATGTCGATGCGGGAGAACTTGATAATGCCTCTTTTGAATGGCACTGCTGCGTGTTGAGTTTCACATTTATGAACTTCTTTATTTAAGGTAGTAGTCTCTTTCATACATGTGAACAAATTTTTCAATAATAAGAGTTTGCTCAAATTGTGATACGATGGATAAAGAGGTAAAGGACAAACGATATATTATAATGCGTGGACTTCATTACTCATCGTAAAATGATAAAAATTTCGTTCAAGCTAATTCAGTTCGAATTAATTCATTTAATCAATCGAGAACGCAAAATTCAGATCTTCAGTTACCTAATGAATAAATCAAATTTATTAGGCTGTAAGACGTTCTGGTAGCCCTTGCTACTTATCGATTTTACGTTCATGAGTCTTCGTTTTTGTAGCCCCAGGGATAACATTCGAAATCGTTTATTATGCCACGACACGTTGGAATCATTCGAGTCTCTTAACAGCATACAATCGAGTGCTGTTCAGCGTCCAATTCAGCAGAGGGTGTCTGCTTGTCACAAGCGGTAGCCAAACAGCATGAGATTTGTGGGGACAGAAATCGATAAGCTCGTTCCATCCTTAGGTTTTGTACTCCAAGTATTTTTTCTTATAAAAATATTTGTAAATTCAAATTAAAAGTAAAATAATACATTAATAATATTTACAGTTAAAATGATAATTAAGTGCAAATCACATTAAGAATAAATTTGGTAAGGGAAAACACAGGCAATTAATATCATATTTGTTCTTTTATTTCATTAATAAATACCACATTCTTTTAAAAATCGAGTCTATGAAATCACGTATCGCACAACTGTGAATAAAAAAAGATTTATAACGACACGAACAAAAATCGAAGAATGAAACAAGAATTAATCGAACCTATTCGCGTTACAGTACGTTCGTCGAAAAAGATTAATGACTGCTCTGAAATCCGAGTTCATGAACCAGTTCGTCGCATCTGTTGATCCGGATTGTCAGCGTCTAACACTCTGCGTGTCAAAGATCTAACGAAAATACTAAACAATTAACAGAAAAAAAAAAAAATAAAAAATAAAAAATAAAAAACAGCAGGCATGTCACATAAGTCAATTGCATTAAAAATGTCATCATCAAGAGTCAACAATTACAACCAGTCGAAAATTGAAACTATGTTTCAAGATAAATACTTCAACCACGTGAATAGAGAGTTTGTTATTTATTTAACAGACTCGGGATCTACGAGGATCCGCGAGGTGGTGTCTGTTGAGTATAGAAACCAAAAGGTCTCTGCATGTTTTGTGACGAAGGCGAGGACTTCGACGACGTGGGCGTCGAAGGAGTCAAGGATGCTGACGAGGACGGTTTGAGGTGTACGCCTGGCACGGGGTGAGAACGGATGGGCACCTGCAAAGGCCGTTGCACTTTCTTGGGATGGTGCCCGGAAGAGCGGTAGCTCTGATGCCCGGGTCCGTTGGGCTTTAGGCGAGGCCTTCCGGGTCCTCTGCGAACCCCAGAACCGCTGCTGCTTCTGCTGGACATGGCGTCTAAAGATCCCACAGGACCAACCGATCCTGGACCGTCGCCATCCGCTGGGGTTGAATGTCCTGATGATCCTGAAGAAAAGAAGGGGAAGACATTGTTGTGAGTAAAGCAATGTATTTAAAATCATATACACCGATTCAACAAATTAATTCTATACTTAAAGAAGGATCTACGGTTTTTATCGTTAATTTCCCGTATTTTATTACACTTTTGTTGCTAATCAAAAAAGAAGAATATAGCGCTTAGTTATCACACGAGTTAAAAATCCAGAATACCCCTAAATTAATCAAGCGAGTAACAAATTTGTGGAGCCAACGTGTACAGAAGAGAAATGTCCTTTTCTCTAAATTTACACCAGAGAAAACTAAATAACAGTTTTAACTGCCGAAATTCTTATGGCAGCGGGAAGAGGATCTTCGCTCGAAGGACGCCCGCCTTCTCGCCAATTCTCCCCGTGACTCGAGATTACAGATAGCAACGAGACTGACTTCAAACTATCATGAGAAACTTTCATTTTATAACGTATTACAAACGATTGTAATTTAATCAATTAAAAATGAATTTACAATTTCTCCTGGCCGTTATTAAAAAAGACATTACCAGTGCCTTTAAAGCGATATGCCAATTTTTTGTGCAAATAATTAGCCTCGCACGAAAAAAAGTCAAGATCATAATGACCCGACAAAAATGATCTAAAAAGTCATTAATGAATCTGTCGATTCATTAAAAAAGTCTTCATTAAATTTTCTACGCCGAACAAAGTGACACACATTTATAATGATCAATAATTAGTGAATTTCGTTTTATCAAGAAACAACAATGTTTCGGAAAAAGAAAAAAAAAAAAAAAAAGAAACATGGAATTGCAATTTCGCATTATTGATGTAACGCGAAAGAGAATTTGCCATGGAAACGACTAGATGAATGACCCAATTTTTGTCCCAAGCTGTAAAATTTTGTTCAGCTTTGCAAGTTCTCCTTCGGGTATCCCTTAATCTCTCACGGTGAATTGGGCAATGAGAAAAATCGAGCAAAGTAAGAAAATAACGACGAGCGTAGGCGAGATTTTCGCAACAAGATAAAAGATTCAAAGTACCAGGAGCGAGTGGAACGCAGCAATCCGCGGAATGCCGACTATCCGGCTATCCCTGGCATCCCGTCCCGATGTCTTATCCCGCGGTATCTTAGCGACTGAACCAGGTCCGGATTTAAGTAACCATGGTGTCTGCGGACTAGTCGGGCCCTAGTGTCCAAACGTTTAGTCTTAACAAATTGCGACGGATGCCTCTATGACGATCTAAATTTATACCGAGATCGAGCGATAATAGGATATACGGAAAAAGATAGATTTCGTTAAAGTCGACGCTATTCATTTGGTACGCGTTATAAAATGTTACAACCAAAAGTTTTTTTTACAAAATTCATCAAATTTCCTTTGTAATAAAAAATTGGATAAACTCGATGAATAACTACTGAACATGAATTTGTCGAGGACAATTCAATTACGGCTATCGTTTAAAACATCTTAATCCGGAAGCGGAAACATCGGTATTTGACTGTTACCGGTTTCAGGAAATTGCCTCATCCAATGTTGAATTTCCAACGAATGTTGAATTCATATTTTTATTTATTTATTTTTTTTTTTTGTAACGAATTATACGACTTTGGACGGTTAAGATGAAATACGATCTGGAATTGATTTGTTTCGTCAAAGTAGAAGAATGGAATGAGAATAGCTTCCCAAGGAAGCGAGACACAGGACAGTAGAAATTGAATCGAATGAAACGTCGTCGCAACGCGGCACGATACGGCACGACAGGGTACGTGCCGGTACGTGTATCTTTGAAATCCTACTATTCGGAGACACTTGAACTTGCATTTCATTCTTATGTAAATTTATCGAGTCTAGCTTTCGATATTTATAAAGAGATTCTCAAGTATGCACAAAGCGGCGTTAAAAATTGTTTGGTATACGAACTAGTAAAACGTGATTTCTAAACATACTGAGTTGAATTCAAGAAAAAAAAAATAATAAAATAGAAGAGAGGTCAAAATCCTCTCTCGAGTAATTGCAACAAAAAACTGCAATGCCAGAAATCTTGATCGGTGAATAAATCGTTTATAAAACGAAACTGAATTTGTAAATCTGTTCAGAAGAGAAGAAGATTAAGCAAGAGGGCATTTCAAAAATAATCCAGAGCAGTCAATTACTTATGATCATTTAAAGGAAACTGATAACATCGGGTATCTCGTTACACGTGTTTGCATTTTTATTTTCCATTAAGCTCGAAAACGAAAAACTACCGGAACCCGGTCGAAACGTACATCACGATTACAACTTCATTTAACCTTCCCATATTCATCGCCATGTCAATGGTGAATTCCTTGCCGTAACTGTAAATTCGCCGAACGAATTGCGTGAGTCGTTGGCAAAAGATGGAAAGGCCCAATTAAACAACATAACGCAAAACTGACACGGCGTTTATTAAAAAAAAAAAATAAATAAATAAAAGTATAAAACACTCGAAGATAATTGATAAAATTGGCCAATGATAATTCGGTCTACTTTCGTTCGAATGTCAAAGGTGACTCTCCTCTCTCACTCCATCTCTCGCTGTTTATCTCTTTCTATCTCTCGACGAGCGACGGGAAAATTATATAAAATTTTGGTGTTTACCGAGACGGGCAACGGGCTCTAAAGAGAGAATTAAAAGCAGCACCAAAAACCTAAGAAGAGGAATATCGATCGCAGCTGCCGCCTTCGCCCGGCACCTGCTATTATCCATTCGCCGTGCTCAACGACAAGCGAGACTTCTTTCTTTCATATGTGCGACGCGTATGTAACGATCCTCTTATTCGTATTTGCACGTCTCGCGCGTTCAAGTTCGTATGCGTATACTACACCTCGTAGTACATTCTCACGCGATTGCCGATCGTGATCGCCTCTCTTCTCAAGAAACGCATCGGCCGACCTGAATTTCAATTGAACAACGCGTCTCACATTTCCTCGAGCTTTTTTTCTTTTTCTTTTTCTTTTTTTCCTCTCCTCTTCTTCTTCGCTGCCTAATTTATAAGCTTTTCATTCGGTCTCTCGCTCCGACTAAAGAAAGAAAGACAAACAATTAGTAACAGGAAAGAGCTCGAGATGCGCGAAAGGGTACGACCAGAGAATTTAGAAGAGGCTCGCGTGGGAGTCGCCTTAACCCATTTTGACCGACGACATTTCTTTTCCTTTTCTTTTTTTCCCTTTGATTTTAGTTGGGATATAATAAGGGTAGTCAAAATATACTACTCTTGATGCATTTCTAATGACCTGGGCTCAGGCTTATCGAGGGAACACTGTTATGTTGTTTGCTTCTCTCTTGGTTTCCCACAGGAAAATGTTCCCCGCTTGGAAAAAGTGGAACTTGTTTCACAGAAAAAAAAAAAAAAGTTGTTATGGTAATTAACGTGCGTATTCAACTGTACAATTATCATTTGTTGCCGTTTGACGGACACCTAATGAAACCTGCTTCCTTCTCAACTTATTTCCTTTTTAAACTTAACATTTTTATGATATCATTAAAGATACGTTTGCAATTTATTAAAAAATGTATTCGTTTCAAAGATCACTCTTGATTTGAATCGCTATAAGATCGTTACTTCAAATCATCTTTTACAAATAAATAAAAGCAATTTCTTTGCTTGTGTGATTATTTCTAAAATTCGCCATAAGCTTACATCTCCTTCATCAATTATTATTCGCCACATGGAGCAAGTTGGATTAACAGGAAAAAAAAAAAAAATAATTTTAACTCCCCCGTAACTCCACGCTAATAAACGCAGCACTTGATCAATCTTTCAAGTGCCCACCCCAACGTTTCTAAATCTAAACAACAAAAAAATAATAATAGTCTGTACTGTGTAAGACGTGCCAAGGGGTACAAGTGAGTCAGCGCCAAGGGATGAGGTGCGATTCTACTCGTCGGAAAGCTCCCCTGCAGCTGTTAATAAAATCCCGAGCGCACATGTGTTCACGGGGGAATTTCGTAAGCGCAGAACGACGCTTATTTCGTCGACTCCCTTGAGAACCGGAGCAAGTGCTTGAGGGGTAAGGTTCATAAAAAGAGTTTACGCGGATCTGCTTCATCCTTAGAGTATTTTCCACCCTTGATTCTCCGATTGCCTTCGGGGTGATATTCTTTTGGAGTTCGTTTTACTCGCAATTTTAACAGCTGGAGAGATTCGTTCGGCTATTCCTGAGCGCTTTGTGACACGTTGGATCGATGGCCGGGCTTTACTAAGATAAGCGTATCGTAACTCAGGCGAACGTTACTTTAATGTACTCGGCTTCGCACTTTCTCGGGATTGCAAACCCTGATAATTGTACTGCTACATGGAAATTACAGTTGGCTTTCATTCATTTGAAAATAATTCCATGCATGAGGAATCAAGTGTTCAAAGTACTTTAGAATTAAATTATACCCACCATAATTAACTCAAAAATTTTGTCGGCAAATGTCTTTATAAAGTTTGCATTTTGTTATTGTGAAGATAATTGTCAAGACGGACCTCTGTTAAACATGAACGTTATCGTTGGAAGAGGTACAGGCTTTAAAATAAAAATTCACATTAAGCAAAACTGAACTTCAACGTTTAATATATATTTAATAAAAAAAAAAAAAGAATACAGAGAAATTCCGCTAAAGCCAAAACACACAATTAAACTTTGTCAGAGGAAAGATCCAAACTTCAATCGTGCTAATACAAAATAATAATAAATTAAGAGATATCAACAGCAATCATATATATATATATTACACAGTTTGTCTGAGAAATGTGGCAATGAATGTCTATCACCAGTTGCAATATTAATTGCAGGATACTTGCGTAATGTAGAAATCAATATTGTTCGTAGAAAAAACGAGTGGCGAATTTACATAAAACACTGACCGTGTTGCGAGCCGCCCTCTCCTCCAACGTTGGGTGAATATTGCGAAGGCGATGAGGTGGGCGAAGATAGTCTAACGTTGGACGAAGCTGGCGAAGTCGGTGAGTGCAACAGCATCATGCCCCTGCCTTTGCCTCCCACTGGACCTCCTCTCCTGGACCCCCGTGGCCTTCCTCTCTTATTGGTGCCCCTGATATTAGGACGCACACGAGATCCACTTCCGGAAGTAAATGTGTAATGGTGTCCGAGTCGAGCGACTTTTGGAGGATCGCTGAAGGACGAATGACGAGGATCATTCGATGGAATTCCGACAGGCCCATCCACGTCTACTATTAAACCCTCGTTGCTTGTTTCGTCCTATTATTAAAGAAAACAAAATAGAAGAAATTATAATTTTTCATTAATAAAACTGGTTTGTCTAGATTTAAAAAAGAAATCATGTTTAACGAAACGTAGGAATGTTTTTAAATGAAAAAAAAAAAAAAAAAAACGTTTGAGCGATTGGATTTCTGGTACATAAATCAATTTCTACGTCGAATCACCTTTATTTTGTATAACAGTATTTGGATATTACAAACCTCCGACTTGGAAGGACTACTAGGCGTTCCCAGTTCGTCGATGGAATCTGCTGATCGTTGGGGTTTATGGTGATTGTTATGTTGCCTCTGATAATGGTACCGTTGTTTAGGCGAAGGGCTTGCGTCTTGTTTAGTGGTTGTGATTTTTCCCGGTGTTTCTCCGAGCTTAATAACATCTTCTTCTTCCAAACGTGGCTTCTTTGTATCATTCTATATTGTATTCGAGAACAAATTCCACAACACAATTAATGATCAACAATTTGTAAACTGACACAATAATTTTGTAAACTCAATAGCCATCCAATGTGAATAGATTTTTTTTACATTGATAAAGGGGTAAAGTAAAGAAAAGTAAAGTAAAGTAAAGAAGAAAAAAAAAAAAGCTGAAGTCATGAAAATAATTGTACATAAGGGCGCGGGTTTACCTTGACCGGAAGCGCGGTTTGCTTCCTCTTCCGGTCCTTCTCCTTGTGGTGTAGACTCGAGTCGAGGCGAGTCTCCTCCGCTTGTTGCTTTCTCTCTTCGCTCCGTTGGCTGTCTGAAATATACGGGCACGTATACATATGCGAGGGCAACTCGTTTCGTTGATTATGCTACTTTTTATTGTTATTATTCGTTATTATTAGGACATTAACATAACTTAATGAGCATAATGTAATCGCGTGTGCTATGCAAATTATTCGTCTCTGCGCCGTTGTACGATCTGCCCTCAAAATTGCGCTCGATAGGTAGAAATTATGTAAAGCACGATGCGCATATGATTAATTATTTGGGATTAACTTGCTCTTCGACAACTTTTTGACAACGCGTAAACAATGTTGTAAACGCGACATCAAACAAGGCAATCGAATGCATTTAATTGCATCTAGAATCATGATTTTAAATTTTTAAATTACCGTTTATGGATCTAATGAAAAAAATGTAAAAATTTAGTTGGAATTTATATTGAGTTAACTTTACATTTTTTTTTTGATTAGGCAATCTTAATATAATTAAAATGTATGAATGTAATGAAACATTAATTAATATTCTTTTGTGTGATAAATATCTTATTCGTTATAATATGCAGGACTATATTTTAATGATGATAAATATCGATTCGGTAACTGAATCGTCTGTTCAATATCGGGGTAATTAAGAAGCACGAAATTACTCATCGCTTCGCTAGGTTCACAAGTCTATAGAAATGTATCTATAACGACTTTGGTCTACTTTAAAACTTAATAAAATTAGTTAAATTATTTTATGTACTCTATTACATTTTTCATAATCAATCATTCAGTTTAACTGCCTCTCTAAATGCAAATATAATTCACATATATTCTCGTTTCCAACTTTATTAACTGTTATGTCAGTAAAATCTCATAACTATTTTTTTTTTTTTTTCTTTGAAAATTTCTCTTAAAATTTCTTTAAAAAGGGTGAAATTAAATGTGTATATCTCGTTACACTGATTTAGAGGGTGAAAAACGCTGAGAATTTAAAGTGAAAAATAATAATTATCACGCATCGTTTCCAAGAACGGACTGGGTTACATTAGCTTCGGTATCAAATTTACTGATACGTTTGTTCAAATCGCTTAGTTTACCTCTATACATATAAAAAGCATCGCTTACATTTCGCTTCGATTTCCTCGTCGTCGAGCAACAGGGATACGACTTCTTTTGGCTTAAGAGTATCCGGTTTGAAATTTCCGCCACTGATCACCATACGTTGAATCTGCAAGAGGCGAGAATTATTCATGCTCGATTAGTTTCTTTTATGAATTCAGATATTTTTTTTCACTTCAATTATAAAATATAACAATACGGTTAATATTTTAATAATCATTTTCATTAAATATTTAATTGTAATTGTTAAAACAATATGAAGAAATTAATACTTACTTCACTCTTTTCTCGAGCTCTTTGCAATATTCTTTCCTCAATGGTGCCTTTGCAAATAAGACGATAAACTGTGACCTGTTTAGTTTGACCTAATCGATGAGCGCGATCCATAGCTTGCTGATCAACAGTAGGATTCCAGTCGCTATCGTAAAATATCACCTAAAACAATCAAATTGTTCATATCCCTCAATCGATCATTCAACTTACAAGCCTCAAATTACAAACGCGATCGAGTTACATTTTGAGTGCGTATTTTGATCAAGGGAAGTTTCGAGTTACAGCACATTTATCCGCTTTTTTATTCTTCCATAAACAATTGATATAATTACAAATATTGAAAAACTAAATGTTAAATAGAAACGTGCACTAATTAGCTGAAATACTTGATATAGAAATTGTTTATAAGTATGAATTTATAATATTTCATTAATTAAGAATAGAAATTTGCAAAACAAAATGCAAAATAGTAGAACAAAATGAAACGTTTCTGGCTATCAATCACGCGATACGCTTTCAACTGCCTTTTAAACATTTGAGGTACTCGGAAATACTTTATTGCCTATAAATCAGCTTCCCGATTTATTAGAACAAATATTAATTTAACAATTCCTTCTGAAATACATCATTCACTCATTATGCAAATGCTTCATGCGAAATTACTTTATATTTTACATAAATTACTCCCGAGTTAAAATATATAGCGTAATAATGAAGTAGGTAAATTATATTTATAAGAGAAATTGACTTGAATTTCTATAATATTTGATAAAAGTACACTTTAAGGAATTTAGTTTAAAAAAGCTCAGAGTGTGCGATGCGATAAGAAAAATAGTAGTAAGAAAACAAATTACAAACCGTATCAGCGGCTGTGAGGTTGATTCCCAAGCCACCGGCTCTGGTGCTCAGCAGAAAGACAAATATGTCCGCCCTGAAACACGAACGTCCTGCCGATTTAGCGTGCGAGCAATGCCTTATTTGCATGCTAATTAATGCACTCGGAAATTTCCACGTGCAAACGCTTTAGAGGAATTTTATCTTACTTTTTCTTGTTCTGTGCGTTCCATGTTTTTCTTACCTTTTCTGAAAATCGGCCACCATGTCCCGTCGGTCGGAGATCTTTGAGGAACCGTCGAGCCGCATAAACGTATGCTTTCTATGATACATGTATTCCTAAAACGGAATGAACGCGCGTTTAATATAATGGTTTAATGTTACGAGAAATTATACAATGTATCTAATTTTGATTTCGCTCATTATTCATCTATTTACCTCTAACAAATCAATCATTTTTGTCATCTGAGAATAAATTAATACTCTGTGACCCTGTTCCTTTAACCTTCGTAGAAGACTGTCCAAAACCGAAAGTTTTCCAGCGTCTGTTACAAGCGTTTGTTTGTCTGAAATAATAAATAGAAAAAAATTAAATGGATCGAAATTAAATGGATATTTTTTATAATCATAAAATAATTACCTGGGACGATGATGTGCGACCAACCGTTGATTGGGGAAGTGGCCATTAAACCTCCTGGTTTCTGGTAAGAAAATGTGACAATTTTGTTTTCCATAAGTGCATTTGAATGCGCATGTAACCGAGGTGGCGACAAAGCTCGTTTGCAGCCGAACCATAAGATCCTTTGACCTAAAAGACCACCGCATGCTTCATGTCGTCTCCAGGCGTGAGCTGCTGCGCTATTGCTTACATATAAGGCTCTCGGGCTTGTAATTACCTTTAAAAAAATTAATTCCATTTGATTTACTGTAGTGTATACTGAATTAAACAAATTAAAGTTAAAATTTAGTAGGATTATTTTCAATATTAACCAAATAATAGATTATTTATAAAATTTATGATTACCTTTGGATTGATTTCACACACAAACGCAGGGACTGTAGTTAATTGACAATGTCGAGAAACTGTTGGCCTGCGTATATGTGGATGTTCAGGTAACAGTGGAACTTTTGACTCCTCTGCTTGTTCCAATTTTGCAGTTGTTGATTTTTGAAACTGTGATTGAACGTAAAATTAGAATAAAATATGTTATATTAATTTTTAGATTTAAACGTACAGTGATTAAATTTTATGTTGAGTTAATACCTTGATTGGTGGACACACTATTTTTTTGCTACTTCGTAATATCCTGTGAGCAACAGTCTCAGGCATAGAATGAATCAGATGAGTTGTGTGAGTATATACAGATTCTCCATTGAGGATTTTAGAAGTAAAAATGAGTTCTTTCATAACACCTGACGTTTCTTCAATTTTACTGGGTAACAGAAGCATTGTGTTTGTGGGAATAGCTGTACCTTCTTTAGTCCACCAATTTTCCCAATAACTTTTCTTTTGTAATATATTCTCTAATAAAGTAGCATTGCACAATCT
>JABFQA010000290.1:0-22225 GCA_022817065.1 Probaryconus sp. ZL-2020
GGAATAGAAAAATAAATAAAAGATATTATCCTTAGATATGAAATGTTTTTTGTTCATTCTCAAAGTATGATATGTTTAAATGATTTGAACGTCATTATTGTAAGTACGAAATACAATACAAGTCGTAATAAAATAAATGCACTCGATTTTGACGCAATCGTCTATTTCATTAGGTAGGTTGAAAATCGCTAATCTTACGTATTTGAACGGTCTACTTTTCTGTTGAGTTGCTCGTTAATATAATTCCGTTTATTTTTTGTTCATCACCTTTTTCCCGTGTCTTGGCAAGTTCGTAAGATCGCAAATGATGTTTCCCAGGCTAAAATATACGTCCCATTATTGGCTTTAAATAAATCTTACAAAAAATCAATTTGTTGAATTATTTCGTTAGGTAGCGTTATTCTGTTTTATTTTTTTTATCAAGGTAAAATGTAGGCATTGAAAGCTATTATATTATGGACTTGATGTAGTTCGTATTTTTTTTTAGAGTTTAGCAGAAATTATGAAAATCATTCGTTACGTTGTATATATTTAATTAAAATATCATTTGCCTTTGTAAGTAAATATTCTGATTTGTTAACAATATTTACAATAGAAAATTTAAATTATGAATAAGCAGCGTTTATCTTTATGGTGTTATAACAACTAGACCGTACATGAGTTCGACGAAAATTATGCATCGTTTTTTCATTCGATTTTTTCTAATTGAAATTTAAAAATATCTATTATCAAATTTTTTTCATTCTTGACTTTACTTTTTATTTTTTTTTCTGCAGCGTTTTAACCTTTTTTTATTAAACCATGGAAGTTACAAATAAACGAAGAAAATATGGAAACCGAAAATATGAAACAAATCATAGACTTTCAATTACATTTTCTTATAAAGTTAATTGTATCTCAACAATTCTAATTTGATGAAGTTTAATTGAATTAGATTAAATTGCGTTCCTTGAAATCTTACTAACTCTAATTAGAGTCTAAATCAAGTTGTGATGAGAAAAAAACTTGTTTAGAAAAATTTAATGAAATGTATAACATTATCTTACAACATAACATCTTGTACTTATATATCTGGTTAATGTTATTTCTTCGTCTACTTGTATATTTACTTCCTTCAAATATTGTTATATGTATATTTATCTTAAGAGAATTTGAAAAGTAGTTTGAATAGATCTTGATAAAGCTTTGGTAAGGCTCTTTCCAGGATCACTGCATAAACAATTTCAATTTCTATCAGGATTTCTTAAAAATGAAATATCGTATACTTTGCTTTTTGCAAAAAAAAAATAAATACAATTTTGTAATTCTATTCCATTCGTGTAGAAACGTTTTAAAGTTATTTTAAATTTAGTTATTCGATATAAAGCCAATAAACTTGGAAGATTCAGATTTCTTGTAAAAATTTGTTAATTAGTATGGTCGTACGTACAATGTTTTATTTATTTTAACCAGTCTAATTTTAATTAAGCTCTGCCTTTTTTTTTGACATTTATTTTTGCTTGATTAACTGTTTGATATTCACATGAAAAGACTTTGTAATAGATACTTTAGACTTTAGAAAATGTACTGTACAGTATAAATCGGCTATTGATGTTAAGTGTCATAGAAATTAATATGTGGTGATGTATTTTGAATAACCCATTAAATATAAAATGCTCGTAACTTAATTACATTTGGAGATAACTTTAATGATATAATTTATTCATATAACAAATTTGTACATGTTCATTTCATGATATATAAACCTGATAACTTTACTTTTCCAGAAAGTTAAATTATAAATTAACGTTGATAATAAACTTATATTTAAAACAGTCTATTTTTCAATTATCTTATATTTTTACAGAAAACACACTTTGCTTTTTTTTACAAATAAATTATTCTGCGATTACTTTTGAGTGACTAGAATCAAAGCTACGTATGCTTCTTGTATTACCATTCTTTTATAATTCAACGTTCTTAAGAGTAAAAGAAGATAAGCGTAGTTACTTTGATATCCCACTTTCTCATTTATGTCCACTTACGATTAATAAAATCTATTACAACGAACCATAGATAATTAAAATGTTTAATTGGTACTTCACATAGTTTCAGAAAATGCTAACTCATCTAATTATATATGGTCTCAGATCCATACACCTTGTCAAAAGACTTGTATCATATAATTTTATTGAACTTGCAAACACATTCTAACAGCTCGAACATTAAGGAAATGTAAATGTTTGGTACGTTATTCCAAATCCAACTCAAACAATGTACGTATGTGCCTCATTATGTGGACATGATAAGGAATAGTAGCAATACCTCGTACAGTATAAATTTTGAAGAAAATGAATTTAAAACTAATTAATGTAAACCGATGACTAGTTTTAGCACATAAATCATAAACATGGTGCGTAGTGTTATGTATTTTCGTTTGGCTTAGATTGATATTTAAATGATATATAAATTGATTTGTCATTTGAAGATAAAATGAATGACATGATTTTTGGTTTAAAAAATTCTTTAATCATACAGTTTGATTTCAATATTATTTTAAATAAAAATAATCTGTTTTACACACTTTTATATCATTTATAATTTCGTTCAATGAAATGAATTAACCTGATTTGCAGAAAGGAAATTATAAATGAAAGCGCAATTCGATAATTAACGTCATTTCAATAATCTTATAAATTTGAATGGTACGCGAGTCATTAAAAAAATGTTCGACCTTTCTGCAAAACTTGATCCCTTAACTCGATAGAATAGTGGAAAAGCCGCGCAGTGATTACAGAAACAACTAGCTTATTGCTAACCCAAACAACAACCCCTCCCACCCCCGCCCGTTAAAAAAAAACTAAAGATGCGGAATACTCGAAATGGAAAAATCGCAGATACAAAGTACTTCCCGGAAACGACAAATCGTTTTCAAAATCACAGAGGTCTTTAGTCGAAACTCAAATCCGCGTCCAGGTGCGGATCTTCGTCTACTGATTGTAGTACCATGACGTTTGCCCAAGGAGGCGGGCGGCGAATGCTAATCACATGCGTAAATGTATTTAAAAAAATGAATTGTTCCTTTATTATATCCCGTAAGTGGCTGTCTACTGGTCCCTCCAGTGAACCGAGAGCGATGAGAAGAACGCCGCCCGCAATTGCCACTACTATTTCCATACGCGAAATTTACGGAATGAGACCTTCTTCAGTTGAAGCGCCGCACTCAGGAAGTCGGATTCGCGAGCCTCCTCTCCGTCGGAGTGTACCTCTCTTCTGCGTCCCGTGGGCAATAGTCTGTGTCGTAGACCACGAGACGTTGGATCGGATAAGGCCTCGGACACCGGGACCTTTTCCTTCCCGGATGGGAGGGACACCGATCGGCCGGCGGAGAAGCCTTTGCTAATTTTATTAAAGTTTACTGGGAACAGGTGACGTTTCGGCATCGCCTGGTCCCTCTCGCGCAAGATGAATCGACCCAGAGTCTTCCACGAGGCCTGTGTGCTGTACACGTTTTCGTCGTCCCGCAATATCCGGGTCTGTCGATTCCCACTGCCCACGGTCCCCGCACCACCCCACTCCAGTTCTTCGATTAGTACGAATTTAGTCGGGTCTTCCATTCGCCTGGCCTTGACCAGCGCCTTGGCAAGAACTTCGTGGGCCGCGCTGTTCTTAGGTACTCTCAATATTGCGTATGGTATTTCCGGTGAAACGTTGTAAACACACACCAGGAATGTATGCGCTTCGTCCCACACGTGAGTTGATTCTTCTGATGGTTCTTCCACTTCCATCTCGGAATGTCCAGCGGTGCTTCGAATTGATGCCAACCAGGCTCTACTACTGGGGTCGTTCCCCACGCGTTTGAACAGAAACCGACCCTGGCCCTTCCATAGCGCCTGCGCTTGAAGGGGATGTTCCGTAGGGTCTAGGATTCTTTGCGTTGGCAGTTCCTCTCGTTCTTTCTTTTCCCAACCGCGTGAAACTTCTTCCACGAGAATGTATTCGTCAACTTGACACGCCGGTTTACCCGCTTTGTGCAGAGCCTGAATCTAGAAATAAATAGTTGATTCATTAACAATTTTATATATGATGAAAAGGAATTTTGTACAATCATTTAAATGATGAACGTAGTCATTACAAACCATAACTTCCTTTGTGGTGCTCTCTTGCGTGACTTTTAAGATAGTGTATTGTTCATCAGGTACAACGTGATATACAACAAGGAAAAACATTCGCCTTTTAAGCGTAACTCCTCCTAGTCCAGGATCTACGATGTTTAGTTTTTCAGACTCTTTCTTTGATGAAGGTCTTTTGGATGATTCTTTGTGGTCTCGGCAGCAAGTGTTGTAGTCGAGACTTTCCTCTTCCATTCGTGAATAGATGAAAAGGGTTGAAACGGGGAGGGGTTTATTCTTGCTCGACCTTAGTCTCACATGTCTGTATCCTGGTTTGATACATTTTAAGGGTAGAACGCGTTGAGCAATGAGATGGTGAGAGCTTGCCTCGATGATCCCAAATCGTAAGAAAGCAAGGTCCTTGAACATGACTTGGAAGCAAAACTTTTCATTCCAGATGGGATTTAGTGCGTTACTTTGAACGACCGTTGTCTTGTGCTTTGCACAATCGATTTGAATTCCGACTAACTCAATTTCGACGTAAGTGCTTGCCGTTAAATTTATGGTCGAAACGTATTGGCCAGATATCACGGAGAGGGTCAGATGCACCGAATGTAAGCCATCGAATTCTTTGTCCCAAGGATTGAAGCGCCTGAAATGACAAAATATTGTCGGTTAAACAGTCTTTGACGTTTCTTTAGGAAACACCCTGTAAGAAATAATGGAATAAGAAGAAATAGATTTATATTGTTTTCAATTTCATTCTATTTCTGGAATTAAGATTCGAAATACACTGTTTGAAATTTTTTACAGGGCATAGATAACATCTTTTAGTTATTGACAAATGAAAATTTTTTGTTCTTTTAGTAAATTATAATAAATATTGTGTATACGTTTTATAATTATTTGATATGTAACAAGATAATATAATGCTATGCAAACAAGACATAATTAACGCTGAATGGAAATCTATACATAATGTATTAATGTTGTTTATCAATGTCTTAGAAAGTACAAAACAATATTAATTACAGTATTAATTTTATCTTCAAACATAAATGTTATAAAGACATATTTTTAAACAAAAATTTCTTAATGTAACTGTCTCATATTATTAACTAATTCACGTACAAAAAGTTTTGTGGCAGTGCCGAGTGCGAGGATGCTCATCATATATTCACAGATTGAGCTATTAAAGAAGTTATTAAAAGTATTGAGCATGTTGAACATGTTCTTCGAGTAGATCGATATATTCAAAACTACATTGTTCGAAATGTGTTCCTTAGAAAGACTTCGCAAAATTTATTGGCACGTTCCCCAAAAGTTGTTCGAACTATTTATTTAAATAAGTCTTATTTGATTACCCCAACAATATCATTAGAAAAATAATTACTAATCCTTTGAAATTGTAAATTTATTACTTCAAGCAGAACTGAACAACTGGGTACTCAATTTAATGTTTCCGAAACAAAGTCATAAATGCAGGTTTATTAAATCCACCTACCTATACATCATATGCCCTTTATCCCACATAACTGACGGTTTCCTGACGTATCCGCATTGGCCATTCTGCTCGAACATTGCAGCATTCAAATGCAATGCCGCATCATCGGTCTGATAATTCAAGGCCACCATTTGCACCCCGAAAGCCCAAAATATCACAGGATTGAAGTTCGACGAATCAATCCTCATTCCTGCCGGATACGTCCTAATGAGTTGAGTTTCCGCATGAGCGACGACTCCCAGCGGTTGTTTGCGGCAAATTTTTTTCGCCGCACTCTCGTTTAAAGAGGAACACTGGAACGACGGCGGAGTGACTCTGGTGGTCTTAAAGATATTCTCCATGTTGCTGCCGCCGCTGGCAATTGACGCTGAAGTTGATAGCGACTGCGGTGACCCGGACGATGAGGCTATTCCACCGGTACCGATGCCCGCGATGCTGTGCCTTTGTACCGTGCTCGTATGACCCTGATGACGTATCTTACCCACAGTACAACTACCTGGGGTTGAATTCAGACCATGAAATTTTATAGCTTGCACGTAAATCACAAGGTCCGAAAGTTCCTTCGCTATTTGGCTGCTCTGTTTTTGGATTTTGTCGTCCATCACTGGCTCGGATTTTAGTCGACTGTGCGAAGGTTGACTGGTACCCAAGTACCTCTCGTAACTGGATATCGAGTTATCTGTAATAAATTTGTGACAGACGAATTTCAGTACTATGTAAAATTAAATAACAAAATTTAAGGATTTAAAAATCAATATTTGTATGGTATTCAAGTGCGATGTTGTTGAGACAAAGTTTTTTAAAAATTATTATTTCTGACAAGGTATTATCATGGTAGGAAAGTGCCCTTATTCAACAGCAACAATGGGATCTCTCTAACATACTTGGAAACAATAAAGCGTAATAAGATAACATGTTTTACCGTCGACGTTATCATCGTCGTCATCGTCGTCGTCGTCGTCGTCGTCCTCGCTATAATATTCCACCACCGAGGCACTGCTGGTGTCAGTTCGCATTTGTTTCATAGACGAAGCCCTGTCTGACATGAGCATTTTACCGCGATGATTAAGTGCAGATTGTACCAGTGGTCCAGTAGGGTCCATAATCATTTTTTTATTTTTTATCAGGATACGGTTTCGCAGTTGACTAGGCGATGGCAGCATCGGATCCTCAGCAAAGTCCGTGTCGTATAAATATTTCGCAACGAGTTTATCGCCGAAGACTGACTAAAGATGACAACAACAACAAATTTATAAAATTCATTGTTAAATTTTCTTTAAAAAAATGTTATTAAAATCTGTCACGAGTCGTTCGTCAGAATTGAAATTCATTGGCGGAGAAAAATGTTAGCGTTCCAAATTGGAAATTGTTAACGAATTGTCAAGACTTTTATACTTTAATAAATCATGATTTTGGTCTCTCAGTGAAATAAGTAATACGAAAACACGAGCTTGATAAATATTTTTTTTGATTATACCTGAAATATCTGGGCCATTCGAGTTTGTTGATTCTGCGAACAGTGATTTTCGATAGATAGGATTACGGGATATGGTGACGTTAGAAATGCACTCTTGTCTATAACTTCGACCACCGAACGAAATGGAATTTTCGTAGTAAAAGTATGACCGTGATAAATTAACGGCGAACCGTCATCCCCGTCCCAACAATCCAGCTCAACACATCGGCATCCAGTTTGTAGAACCTGAAGTATTAATTATGCACACTTGAAAAATTAAGCGACGTGAACAATGATGTAAATTGTCAATTTCACCATTTTCTCCTAAAATTCTCGTTAATTATCTAGTCGCGAATATGGTGAAATTAATCATTCCCGTCATTTATTATAACGTATTCACCTGTGAATATAATTGAACGGACGATTCGCCCTTAAGTTGATGACCTGTTAAATAAGTATTGTGGGAACTGGCAATGTAATAATGTGACAATGGCTGCTGCATTTCATCTTCCGACGGAGCAGTATATTCATTTAGAAAAGCATAATTGTCTTTGTCCATCATATATCGAGCAAAGCCTTCGAATGACAAGCACCACTGTGTTCGAAGCGCTGGATCTGGTTCGTGCCTCTGAAACGTCCATTAAACTTATACTACGAGTGTAATTCGCTTTCACATGAAGTCTTTATAAATCATTATTATCAACATTAAATTTCATTACAAAAAAGCGAGTTTTTCTTTTCTAGGGAGGAAAAACTGAAAAACTCCCCCATTCCAAAGTAACAGAAAAAAAAAAAATATATATAATTCTATGAAATGCAAAGTGCATAATGAAATATAAATTAATGAATTCATAAGAAAGTTATCAAGTGTTAAAACTAAGTGGCTCGAATGAAATCCAATTTGAATTCAAACTCGTCTAATATATTTTTTGTTAGCGTGATATCAATTTCATAAATTTAAAGTTGTACTAAAAGGCGTTTAGTTGCTAAAACGATATTGTAAAAACCTCTTTAAAGGGAGTGTTAACGTCTTTACGAATTTTGCTTACAAACTCTTAAAACTCATAACGATTATACTAATTCGAATCTCTACCTTAATAAGAGCTTTTATTTCGTCATCCGTTAACTTTTCTTGCTGTCTTGACTCGAGGAACTTCGTAAAAGTCGCCAACGTAATTACTTGAGATTTAGAAGTATCAACTCCAGAACAATTATTGATTACGCTTGCAGCAGCTACAGCGTCGAATATTTGTTTCTTTTCCAAATTTACATTTGGTTTATTTTCATTGCAATCGATCGAGTTATTTCTCGTCAGTAAACCTGTGGATATAGAAAAAAAAAAATTATTATAATCCTTAATTTACTGTGTTAAGTTTAAGAATTTATGAACGACATTATTGCAGATTGACAATTTAGATTTCTCTAAATAGTCTTTCGTTTGGTCCGTAATTATAATATATCTTTATGTTAATATGTATAAAAAGATTTTTATCGTGACATTAACTGCAATTTTACGATTTTAATTGGAATATCGATTAATAAATGATATCCATATTTCATCGTCCTTATTATCTTATTATTTCATCAACTTTTCTATTAATTTAAATAGCACATTATGAAAATAGGTTTATTGCAATGACAATCGTTACCATATTGTTTTTAAATTAATGAATTAATGAATATTTATACTTTAAAAATTGTAATTTGCACGATTATTTTATACCATAAAATGAGTCAATGAAAGTTTATTACTAATTATAATGAAAATTTATGCGTTTTAACAAATGTAATTTTTTTTTTCATTTTTAATTTACCAGGATCTTCGTTCATTAGACTATAATGGTTTTTAGGAAATGTTTCCTCTAATGATAGATCACATATTTGATCATGATCATCATCTTGATCATCTAAATGGCTTTCATCATCTGAGCTTTCAATTTCGTATTGTGAACTAGTAATACTGATAGTATCCTCTAAATAACTAGTATCTCTTAGATCAGACAGGTCCTCAACAAATCTCAGGCATGCACAACATACATCTGTAACTTATACCAGGGCTTTTAAGTGATTGCTGATTTTAATGGAAAAAAAGCTATATTTAAATTTCTTATTAGAAACATTTTAAACAAATCAAAAAAAAACAAAAAATAAAACTAGCAAACAATTATTTAACTATAGTTTAATATAAATTGAAAGTAAATTGCAAAATAATAAAAGCGATCTTTCAAACAAGAAATAAAAAAGGAAAATGTAATTACTGATTAAATAAAATTAGTTAATTTGTTAAATAAATAATGTAAGATAAAAATATGAATTATTAATGATATATGTTTACCGATTCGTTGTGACGTTGCGTCGCTTGTTTGGCGCAATACGATGTGACGCGTGTTGAAATCATGCAAGGATCCATCGCTCTGGCTTCGACACGTGATTGCCAATTGCCCGAAGAGGTCCCTTAGGTCTTTCCTCACTCGCAAACTGAACGATCGAAAAAGCGCAACGAATTCCACAAAATTAAGCTTAGTTTCAATGATGGTGGTCCTTTCAGCCTTGAAGCCCCACGTAGCGTCCGATCCTACGACCTTACCAGTAGAACCATTCTTCTCTTTATCTCTCGTCATACAAAATAAACTGTAAAACGCAGATTAATCGGAAAACCATTAGCATTTAAATGCAATAAACGTGCATTGTCGTCAGTCAGTCGTCACAGTCGAGCAATAGTTACAGTTGTAAAAGGGTTTTTGAAACAAAACTGACATAATTATGAATCCATCGGCAGTGAACCTGCATGATACCGATATTGCAAAAATTATATAAGAGATTAATGCTTTGGATTATTGGCAGGAAACTGACAGTATGCTGGTTTATCATTAAATGCCATTTGTTAAATGAAGTTCAATCAGATTTGACATAATTGAGTTTCCAATACGCTGCCGTTATTGTGCCAGTATTGGAAGGCTAAATAAGAGAGAAGCGCGTTTCGCATTGCTGACGGAATACAAGCAAAATACTGGTTTTGAACACAATGAAAAAAGTCAGAAGCTTAATAATGCTAAAATAACTTATGTTATTTTAGCAAAATCTAACTAAAAATTATTTATCCATCTTGTGAATATTGTAAAATCATTATTGTTCCGAAGCAGTTGTAGAAATGTCTGTTACCGCGTGATTAATTTGCAGTAATTAAATAGAGTCTTGCGTAATTTTGTATCAAACCGTGGAAATGTTGCTGGAATTGATGACCTAACTAATAGATCGGTGGTTCGTGGAACATTACAGAATGTAAGAAGAATGCTGGTATGGAACTATTGACAGTTATTAAACTAGATTAATCATTTGCCTAGTTGAAACTGTCAGAGCTCTCAAAAGGCCAATTCTGTGATTGTCAATAAATATGGATTTGAATAATTTTCATGATTAAATGTTATGTAACGCATCTGAGAAACGTGTTTTTAGTTTTACTTGTGTTTAAAATAGGATTTAGACAGGTTTTAGAGTAGCTTACTATTTTAAAGTAATTTATCGTAATAACTATATTAACTATAGAGAAACGGATGCGGTGGGACTAATCTGTCGCTGAATGTGTTAGATACGGTTATGATAGAACTTCACTTAGATAAGCTCGTTTAATCATTTAATTGTATTTTGCACCTTCACCTCAAGATCAGCTTATAGATATTTGATATTCTACTTATGCCAACTGCCATAAAAGTCAACAAGCCTATTAAATTTAATTTCTAACTAAACTTTGATAAAGATAGCAATCGAGTTAATTTTACGACTAATTAAATAATTTAATCTAATAGTACGTTATTTTAGAAAATGTTGTGAACAAATTTTCTAATAATTTTAAAAAGCAGAATACAAGGATATTCGTTTTCCCAAAAAAGTAAGAAGAAAAGACTGTTGGGGTATTAAAACGTATGCTTAATACACTCTTAGTAAACCGTGGAAGAAGAGTACAGAAAGGTTTTTGTTCTGGAATGCGGAAAAACAGGAAAAGCAAAGTTTGAATGATGGTTTAAATGACAAAGGAATAAGATTAATGGTCCGTGCAAAGAATTTGATTATGTAGTTTCAGGTACAAGAGTTTGTGAGTGTGGCCAAAATTCAAGGACTGATCAAAAATACAATTGCAATTAAAAAGTCTCAGAGCAAGCTTTTTGACGCTCATTAATTCTCTACCTCACATTTCACGAGAGTTCATTTCATTTTCGTTTTAGGGCTACTGCGAGAAGTTTTTTTTTTCTCTTTTCTTAATTCTGCTGAAAGGAAACTTAAACATAAATCATATTCATAGTTCATTAAATGCCTCTGTTACAGTCGTCCTCGATTTTCTTTTATTTATCTTTGTCATGAATTTATATGATGCAATTGCGGAGAACGGAACTTAATAAACAAGCTGTGTCAATAAATCAATCGTGATTAATTTTACCTTTGGAAGCCGGAGTATGGTAAGTTGGACGCAACTATTCGTTCCGCTGAACCAGGTGGACTTCGCGGCTGAATTCGATCACGACTCGAGCGAGGTGACGTGGGAGCCTTGCTCAAAGATTCTCGGCTTTCTGCTATATGACGAGAGAGGGCTGTAGACAATCCCCCGTCGGACGAGGATGAATCATATTGCTTGTTGTAACCCAACTCCTATTAAAATGAAGAGAATTGTTTCATATTATTCTCGCATTTCTTCTTATACTTCTTCTTCTTCTTCTTCTTCTTCTTCTTTTTTTTTTTTTTCTGTTTCTGTGAGATTTATAAATGTAAGAAAATGAATAAAAGTCTATCGAAAAAAAAGCTTTATTAAAGAGAATGTAATAATATTTAAAATATCAAAAAGAAAGATGACATATTAACAGTGTCAACTTTTTTTTTTTTTTTTGATCTCTGATTCTATTTCATGATTAATTAAACCTCATTATCCTCTATGAAACATCTATAATAACAAACAAAAAACGGAAAATGATAACAAAAGATAACACTTTATAATAAATTTAATCGTTGAAAATTATTTATGTTTATTTGCGATGTATAATCATGTGTCAAGTCTGTTGCTTATGCATGTAACAATATGTCTCGAGGAATTCGTGACAACCTGTCACGAAGGAAACAGGTAGGATATTAATAACATTTGACTCAATATTTTTTATCAATCCACTGGGAACCTGTGCATGTAATAATTAAAATATATAAATATATTGTGCCACGATAAAATGTAGCGTTAATTACGGTAAAAACATTTAGTAATGATTAGCAATGTTTGAGTTATCAAAAGTTCGTGAAATAATGCAATTCATCAGTATGTGAATAAATTACGTCGAATGAAGTCAGTATAAAGTTAAATGCATTATTAGAGCTAATTATATATAGTACATTGAGGTTATTTGATGGTTTCATCAGAATCCTGTCGTATAACAGTGACTTGTAAATTTGCGATACTGATTATTGATTATCGACATCCACCTAATTGTAGTATAATTTTGCAATAGAATTTCATTGAACATAATATCGTAATTATAATGGGTATATTATAATTCCTATTTTCACGCATATTGAATAACACGAAACTTTTATTTTTAAGACAAAAGTAATTTGTCAATAAAAAAAAATTGGTTCGTTAAAAAAGCATGCCACAGCTCAGGCAATTGAATTCCATATAATTCAATAATGAACATAAAATAAAAATCAGAAAACCTAAAAAACAAAAATCAATAACTTACATAAAAATATAGAGAAAAGTGTATTTTTTTACATTTATTATTCGATTGTTATAAACAAATTAAATTATTCTGTTCAATATCACCAATTACGTCTGTCATTGGAAATCACTCTTCGGCATTTATCTAACGTTATTTCGTTAGGGATTAATCAATAATGCTCAATTATTTGAGTAACAAACATATACATTTAACATTATACAACTGCAAACATATCGAACGTTTGAAACTTTAAAACGCTACAAAATTCTGTTGCAAAATTGCTTTCTATTTAAACATTTGGATAGTTATCGCGTGCATTAAAATAGTTTCCAATGGGTATTTATGGTATATACCCTTTTCTGTTAAATACATACACACAGATATATATATATATATATACATATATGCAACAAACCTTGCTTATAGAGTGGATGTTGCTGATCGATCTAGTCTTTTTACCCGGTTTTCTTCTTCGAAATGCAGCAGCAGTGCTAGTAGGCGATAATGTTCTGACGCTGTCTGTTGTGGACCAATCTCGCCCACCAAAAGCCCGGATCGCATCAGCTGCAATCGGTTGTAGGCCGCCTCCTTCAAAGTAAAGCTGTAGATATTTCTCTTTTAGCCAACGTGATCTTCGATCCGTCAACTGTTGTTGTCGTTTCAAACCGTTTATTATGCTACAGAGTCCCACGTACCACACCCTAGAAACAGTAGATTGCATCAGCCTTTCATACAACATCAGAATAATAATGTGCTAGCGACCTACAAGGAGAATATATATTATTTTTCCTTAATTTCGAAAATAATCAAAAACATCCTTATTTTCCTTCTGCTACACAAAAGATGTATCTATAAAATTACTCGTTACAATAATTTGCGCTTGTGTAAAGTATGTCTCGTGATTACTAATTATTTCCGCGTGAAGTATTAAAAATTTAATTTGTAAAGACAAAGGACTGATTGTTCCCGTAAGTACAAAGATTTGTCTACTTTGTTGAAAATCTGCGAAGCTATAATCAATTTCTAATAATTATTCTGTTTAACTCTGTAAATAATTTCTTAATGGCGATATAATAAGAAGAACGCTTGGATAATGAAGATGCTTTAGCAACCAATTACGAATTAATTTAACCGTTTGGTAGACACCAACATGAAATAGCTGAACTTTGGTAAGATATCAATGCATAATACCAGATTCCTGGTGGTGAATCAATGCCACTGTGTCTTATCATGATGATAATTTCTGTTGTCAAATCGATATACCAATAAACCAGTCCTTGAAGTCTTAATTCCTATTTCAGTAACTTCACCGAGCTATTTGCATATTACATCAACGTTAATTATTATTAACTAATTTGAGAATTCAGACGAAATTTTGAAAGGAGTAAATTAAGTGTTACATTTTCATTCAATTGGGCAAGATTATTTGACTCACTTGCAAAGTGTCGGCGGACAAAGTATATAGATGAATCTGTTATCTGAAAGGCTCGAACCGTACATAAGGGTGATGCAGGATTCCACAGTTGGTATGTTAAATCTCTTGCAGATGTCCCGAAAGTCTTGCTCGTGGTCTCGTTCGATGCAATCCATCATAATTTCCTTGACTGAGCGAAGGTCAAGGTATCCTTCCTCAAGATTTACTGACGCGCAATCCGGTTGTGTGGTATACCTTGCGACCAATCCATTGGGCAGGGATTCCTCCGGATTCACGGACAAGGCGAAATCCGTCAATGGTATCCCCACGTTGCCTGACGTGTTTAATGCGCTCCACGACGGCTTTTCCCAGACTATTGTCCCGCATGCACGATCAACTCGTGCGAAAACAAGCGCCGTCCTCGAAATGCCGCTTTCAAATTCCCAATGGACCAAAGTCGTACCGTGATGCAGGATCTGTTTATGCAATTTCAAATACACGACAAATAACATTTTAGTACAATTGAAATAGACGAGTTTTATTCAAGAAATTATAATAAACAAAAATATATCCGATAAAACGTTTATGCGAAAGTTCAGTTTATTTGTTACGCGATACACTAAACTCAAAATGGTCAGAAAAATTCGAATTGAAATTGAATCGATAAATTTGAAAATTGATCGATAAATAAAAGAATTTTTGTCCTATATATTATTTCAGTAATACCATAACTTTTTATGTGTAGAAGATATATATTTATATATATGTGGGATCGTGTTAATAGCATCTAGGCTATACATTTCTGATCAACATCTGACTAATCGAATTAGGAAGTTATTTGTTTTACGACATGTTACTTAAATCTGATTACTCTGGTATTAGTTTATGAAAATTTAATTATAATATCGAACCATCAATAGTTTAATGGAGATATCATACACTAAAGTAGCCCGATTAAACAAATCAAAATATCAGATTATACAGATCGGATTTTATGCAAAGGAGTTCATAACTCTTGACATGTTCCTAATCGGGCGCTTGTTAAACTTTTTAATACTATAGTTTAGACGTTAATCAATCAAGTCATTATGAAATATTAAGAAACACTAAAATCTTTGGATTCTGTTAAAAAAAAAATGATATTGTAAAAAAGTCGAATAGTTTTTACATTAAAAATTTTACATAATTTTGTTGCCAACTGTTAACATTATTTTCTTGTATAACTTTAAATCTGAATTTTTCTATAGATAAAAAATCACAATGGTTTTTAATGAAGCAACAGTACTTTCAAGTATCATCTGTATTTAAGCACTTTCGAGGCAACGCCCACACGAACGGAATAGAGTGGTACACAACGCCATCCCCATTCCAACCAACATACGATAGTTATCAGAAGCTGCCGAACATATAGAGATAACAATTCAAACAACTTGGCCACAAATTTCAAATTAGTTTCTTTGTTAATAGTTTCCTTGTATCAATTGGAAAAATTCGTAATCTGGCCCTGTAAGGCCCTGGTTAGGTAATATTTAGGAAATCATTAAAGTCTTTTGGAGTCTCTATGATTTTTGTTTCTCCTTGTTCTTTTGAAATCAAATAAATATAAGTAATAAGTCTGGATAAATATAAATAAGTAGTAAAGTCAATAAATAGTCAGACTTAGAGACAGACAAAATTCCAGTTGATGATATACGATAGGCTGTTAAATATTTTTAACAAAATACCTAAATGATGAATTTATTGTATTATCTTTTAAAATTTTAGAATGAAAACATTCAATTTGACTAAAGTATATTTTACTTGTGAAATTGAATTTATGACATTAACATCATGCGAAAAAATAATTAAATTAATTTGCACGTATACAAGAAAAATGTGTTGAAACGGAATAAAATCAATTTCGAGATACATGTTCGTATAATATGAACATTGTATGAAAACTAATAACCATGAATTGCTCCGAGCAATGTCATTGCATCGAGTTACTACATTATTAATTGTGAAAAATCTATTCTATTGAAATTCAATAAAACATTAACTGTCAACTGAATCGAATAATTATTTTTATACAAAGCATATCTTCATCACGTTACTTTTACCAGGTCCATCAAATATGTCATCAGTCGTGTTATGAACATTCTGTATTTTCCGCTAAAAAAAATCAATCGTTTTTTGAATTATTTCTAATTTCGGTTTATATCATTCTATTTGATTATGACAATTCAGTTTGTGAAGTCTTTTGGTATCTTGTATCATTATAATAAACTGAATAAAAGTTCATGGTTCAAATTAAAATTTTACTGAATTATTATTTTATGATTCTGTGATCTAAAGAGATCTCAAAAATGTTATCTACATTGCTTTACATGCATGCGTGTGTTTCAACAATCTATTTTCATATACGCGCGTGTATGTGTTGTATTTCTTCGAGGTCAAGGTCATCATTATATCGCAAGAATATTTTACGATTTTAAAGTTCATTTTTTTATAAAAAAAATTACTACTGCAATATTTTTTTACGTCCGTGTAATTCGTATTACTTAATTTCGTTATATGTCCAATTATGTCGTCATCTGATGTAAAGTTTGCTGAAATTTAAGTGTTGAATTTTTCTGTTAGTTTAAGGTAAGATTGAATTAAGATATAGTTATGTCTTTTGCCTCTGTTTCACCACTCTTGTCTTTCCATAAAGAATGCAAGAAGAAAAGAACAGAAGCTTCTGAAGTGACTCTTCACCAGCTCTATTGTGTAACTACTTTTTATTTGAATAAAACGAAGTGACTCTTACAAAGCATTATATTTTAATAATTTATTCATGTTAATGGTATTTATGTGACAATGATACGTTAAAGAACATTAGATGTAAATAATTTTCTTATCAGAGTGATAAAAATGTTCTAAAGTTAATTAATTTAATTCGTAATATAAATTACATTATTTTATAAACAATTGTCAGTAAAAGTATATTATTCATAAAGATTAAGTTTTCCTAGAAATTATAGTTGTCAGCAGCATTATTATAAATACAAAGATAACTATGGACCTGATCAAACAGTTAGAGAAATCAATCTGGAAGAGACGCATTTAATACTGGGCTTATAGTAAAACCTTTATCAGGTACTGCATCTAAACCTAGTATTAACCTAGATTTCAATTTTATGTGGTAGCAAATACAATACAAATAAAATTCGGGTCGAGCCAAGTCTAAAAGAAGACAGCCATCATAAAGCCAGAAGGAATATTATTACATGTGACAGCGTTCATCAAAAAGTGCGAACAAGAAGTTCATGAAGTTTTTTCATTGATTTTTCAGATAGGGTTACAGGAATTCTCAGTGGGGTTTCCCTATTGTTTGACCGAGTATTGTTAATTAATTATCTTCTCTTTTGCTAAAAGTTTTGTTATTTACTTGAGAGAATATTTAAGATAATAACTTTAGTGGCCGAGATAGATAATGCTTTATAGAATTATCTTAAGAATTACTTATTTACTTAGTGTGACCATTTTAATTTATAGATTTGTGCAACGGCGTTTGTTTTCCTTTCGAATTTTATATGTCATACACAGAAATTTAAAATCAATATATTTCTGGAATCAACAGTAATCAGATTGATATGTTCGTAATAATTTTTAAATTGAATTATATCCTGTCGGTTTCGGACTCCTGAGATTCAGCTATTGGTCATAAAGTTAATTTACAATGAAACTGAAGTCAGAATACTTCGATTAATAATCGATAGGAATCCATTTCATTGAAATCTATCAACGAAAGAAATATTTTTCACGTTGTTTTCCTTATTTTTCTTTTATTATGTTTCACGTTTTCCCGTTCTGTGGACAAATAAATACTTTGCGACAATTGTGAACACAGAAAATACCACGTTATAATGTATGAGGCACTCGGAACTTAACGAATACATAATATATTGAGTTTCTTATGCATTTAACCCTTATGTTTTAAGCGACTATAAATGTTTATCTAGCGCCTCATTTGAAGACTTTTCAAAAATTCAAACATTTTGAATAGAATACTGTAACGAATTACATTCATTTTAAGAATTCATAAACTTTAGTTGAATTAATTTTTCTTCAAAGTTTTCTCATATACGACTCTTACGAATAAGACAATTATCCAGAAAGATACTTAAAAAAAGGCAAGATCCTGCTTGAGCTGCAATTTCAAATGTTTACTATTAATTTTTATAAAGAACTTTTATAAAAAATTTGATTGTCTGACCAAAGATAAAGTATACTACTAGAAAAGAAAATATTATGCAAATCCGCTATTTCTTAACTGTATAAAAGTTTCTTAACTATTTAACTGTGCGTAATCTTCAGTTTTAATACTGTCTGACCAAAAAAAGATTGTATCACTTGAAATACAGAAAATGTAAATGATATCCTGTAAGCTAATAAACTGAATGATTATTACAGAAGATAAAGAATGAAATATAAAATATTATACCTGTAAAAAATGCAAATCCACGCCTGAAGTAGGACTAGAAATGGGTAATAGAGCTACGCCATGATCGTGAGTTAAAAGTTGAACTGGTTTGTAAGAATCAAGATCGAGTGAATAATCAATTTCATCACATTTGTCAAATGAACAAATCTGTTCTAGGGCAGTTGTATGTAGACTCAGGGTGCGATGCAGGTTTCCTCTCAAGACATCATCCTGGTCTCGTTTCTCGTGATGTCTGTGAAAAAGGCCGATTTTTTCGAGAACGGAGTTCGTGGTTCTCATTTTTGTTTTCGCTTGTAATTCGCTCGCGTGTTGCGTTTTCTTTTGGTCGTTTGTTTGAATGTCGCTCGTAGAAGTGCATCCCGGTGCTCCTTCCGTAATGTTACTATCCGGAATGATCTTCGCGTCAAGCAATTGTAAAGGCACATATTCGAGGCTTTCATCCTCTTTATTACTACCGTGTAAACTATCGGTTTCCTTATTCTCTGACAAATTCTGTAACCAAAAGAAAAAAAAATTGCTTTTAATTACCTTTTACACTTATCAAAATAATTATCATATTTTTTAAAATTATTTTTATCGAGAGTTACATTTCATATGACGATAAGCGAATGGAGACCTGAATTTTGTTTAATACTAAATTACTGCAGATTTTCTGGCGTCACACTTTTGAACGAAACTGTATATTATAATGCATATATAATTTTTAATCTTAAGTACAATATTTGTTCAGATAATTATTGAAAGCGTATAATCTTCTGCTTCTGGTCGATATCACTTAACTACGTATTCCAATTCCATTTATTTCTGATAGTCATATCAAATATGTTATAACCTATTTAATGATTATTCGCATTTGATGGAGCACTGAGAATTTTTCTTCGCTGAAAGAACGAACGGCGAAAAAATTCATCAAAGTAATAATATTTGCACAAATAATTGTACAATCCTTTTAATTTTCCCGTAAAAGTTTTAATAAAATATTTCTAAAGCAACATCAAATATTAAGTTAAATTTTGCATTAAATAATATAGCAGCATTCGATGAATTGTTCATAATAAGGCGAGGCAAGAAATTAAACAAAATAAATTAAAAGGCAAGAAATTAAACACGAAAATAGAGTAAAGTTTCGTAAGTGTTGCAAATTGCGTTTATAGATGAGAGACGTGAATCGATCGTTGATTTTTGATAACAAGAGCAAGTAGTTTCCGCCGGCCTACAACCGTTATAGCTGCTGGAGGCCGATAGAAACCCCTATCCTTGTCATCGTGAACACATTCTTCCACTGGCAATGGATCCCACCAGCTGAAATAACTTATTGCTAATTTCGCAGAAGTACAATTTATTGAAGTGGTTATTATAATGAACAAAAATTAACATTTGGAACTTGTAATACATTTATAAAAGTTTTCACATAAATTTACTTTAAATCGTATTAATGATACGACTCATATACTAGTCTTTGCTCTGTTTGAGATCATTTTGCGTTACACAGATATTCATGAAATTTCCTAAGGACATCCTGTGGATTGTAGCATACTATCCTAAAATATGCAATACTTCAAAATCCCACAAGGCAGCAACGAAATGTTCGCAGCATATTTGCTGAAGAGCTTCTGACTCATTCTCCATTGTCGAGTACAAGTTATATTTAAATAAACAATTTTTTCAGCAATGTACTTTTAAGATGATTTATTTAAATCTGTTCAGGATTTCCAAAGTATTAATAAAAACATTTTTTTCTTTTAATTTTAAATATTAATAACGGTTTGGAAATTTCAAAATGGATATCATATTGTATGATATCTAGATGAGAAATTGTCGCTTTTCGATATTACCAAAAATCATTTTAACGTTAAATTTGTGTAACATTTGTCTTTTCAATTTTCTGTGAAATTCGATCAATATCTCCATAACTATAGCAAAAAATAGAGTCCGCATTTATATCGTAATATCTCTTTAATGTCGGACGCACGATATTTTATAGTACACGTTTTTACTGGTGATTCTTGTGAAATGGACTTTAGCAATAAAACGATACTAGTGAAAATTGAGTAAAATAATTTTTAACAAGAATTTTAATTTCAAGCTTTTATTCGTTATTCGGCGTGCAGTTAATTGTGCTCTCGTCTTTGATTTTCGAGTACTTCAAAACGTATAATGAAATTCATAAATTCGCTGAATATATTTTTTTTTTTTTTTGAAAACGCTGAGTGAATCCTTGAAGCTCTGACAACAATCGAATGATTGACACGATCAAATAATAGTTGAAAACCAACGCATTTTTCTTATCTTTAAGTACCTTTGTGATGACAGCAACGTATAATTCTAACCGGTTTTAAAGCTTCGCATTAAAAAGGGATACTCTTTTTCCAGATTTTGACACTCAGAGTTGTCATCTGCTCTCACTATTGAACATTTAAAATTTCAGTAGACTTTGACGAGTAACGACGAATACAAATTTTTTTTCTTTGCAAAAGCAACAAAAAGCGGATTTCAATTTTAGGTCGTTGCCAAAAATATGTTGTGATTCGTGTCTCCCTCCGTTTAATCTCATATTAATTTTGCAGAAAAACTATAGGTAGGTTAAATTGTATTACAAAAAAGTGACATTGTAGAATCGATAGAGGATTTTTATGCTTTTTAATCTCACGTGGCTGTTGTTTCAGACGCATTTTCATGCTTATGTACCATGTGCCGATGAAACATAAAAATGAAAATAAAAATTCAATTTTTATGTATTGACTTCAGTATTGAACGAAAATAAAAATCAAACATGCAAAATTGTTTACAAAAAAATTAGTTATTTTTATAACTAAAAAAAGTAATTCGTCAAGCAAATATTTATAAAAGATAGTTAAAAATAGAGACGTCGCTTATTTGCAGTTCGTTTTCAACATTATTGCATTGAACAAAATGTTGCACACTACTTACAAAATGTATCGTTACAGATATCAAAATTATTTAACATTAATTAACGGTTACGGACATTTATTAATAATCAAGTGAATGTTAAATGCACTTTACAAAGATTTTTCGCAGATATATTTTACATTAATAGAATTATTTAAATCCAGCATTAAAATGTTTCAAATCAATTAAAATGGTATTGAATTAATAAAAGCTCGTTTACGAGTATTGCTTGGATAAAAATACATGGTTTTTTTTTTATCTTTACAGTTGAATTCTGAAAGCAACACATTTGAAATTTAAATACATAGAGGATTACTATCTGCACCATAAAAAGTACTGTCGTACCTTTTTACAATTTTACACTTTTAAATCGTACACCATTAGATTTATATTAAGGACTAGCGTTTTATTGATAATACAACCAATAAAGCGCAGCTGTCAATATAGTTGTATTATCGCAGATATGAATATTAACGTAAACTTTACAATATTACGTCATAATGTGTTGAAGGATTCGATGAACCGAAGTAACTCCGCATCAAAAGTGCATTAAAGGAATTTAACGAAATTCGATTTATCATCAAAATGGCGTTAGATCGTAAAGCTTTAACTTTTCTCCTGAAAATGTTTGTTGCCAACTTGATTTTTTTTTTTTTTTTTTTTTTTTTTTTTTTTTTTTTTTATTTATT